>JAYMSR010000826.1:0-12071 GCA_036897825.1 Plantago rigida | reverse complement strand
AATGTCACCAGAACTATAGTTTAAAATCTTACCAAATACTGAAACATTTCCAGTTTTCAGCTCACCGAAATGTAATGATTTTTAAATCCGAAACTATTTATTTCTGAAATTTTAATCCTATGTTTGAAATATTACAACTTACGAAAAGATACCGAATATACTGCGAAACATCTCAAAAAATTTAATAATCTATTCACCTTTTAGGAATCCAAAACATATTCCGGAACCGCGGGGTTTAATTCATAACTTAGACATAATTATGTACATAGCATCGCCTGTGACTCTATTGCTAAATCCAAAACCGAGTAGAAAAGATGAATGCAAAATGAAAGATTACTTTAATGGAGAATCTCAGGACCAGTCAGCACGCTTTCTATTCAGTACACGCTTTTCATTCATATGAATCATCTCTCTCCCTATTTTGGAGCTCCATTCACCTGAATCTCTGTCGCCTGAATCTCTGAAAGATCGGTAACGACAGAGATTCTACAGTCGGCGACTCAGTGAGTCGGCTATCGATCTCTCTTCTCGGTAATCTCTTCTATGTACAATTCAATTCGCTTCTCACTGTCATCTCATTGCGTTTTTTTTTGTTAAAGGTTTTGATGACAAATGGCAGTAATCATTTGGTTGTAAATTCGTTCACTTTGATTTTTCTTCCTGTGAAAATGTGTTTCTCCTTCTAGAATGGTCGTTGTTGTTTCCTTTGAATTTAATTCGCCGTGTTTGAGAAGTTGAGTTTTGTTTCTTCTACTAGTGGACAAGCAGTTTTAGCCTTACTCTTTCATATTTAGAATCTAGGTCTAGGTTTACAATTCACAGGTCTCTTGTTTTCGGAGGCTGAATTCATATATAAATCGGAATTTTATTCTGTGTGCAGTTTCTTTTTCCAGTAAGTTTGAATTGAAATAGATTGATTAAGCATTTAAGCTAGCTTTGCAAATCAGTTGCAGGCAGTTATCGAAGTAAGTTACGTATCTCTTCTAGCTGTATTTGATGATTTGAGCTGTACTTCTTCTAGAACAGTAGAAAAACAGTTATAGACTTGGTCGTTCACATTCTAGGTTTAGGCTGACATGTTGACGATTCACATGCCTCTTGTTTGGAAATGCTGAAAGTATATTCATCTTGAAATTTAAGGCTACATGTAATGTTTTTCCTAAGGTTTGGATGAGGTATAGATTGTTTCGTCTAGCTTTACAAACTAGTTGCAGTTCATTATTGAGGTGAGCTTCATCTTCTGCCTTTTCAGGAGCTTTCTTTGATTCTTATTTGTGGTTAAACATTGTTACAGTCTTATTCTCGAAATACGAAGATGGTGGCGCAGGGATTCACTGTGGACTTGAATAAACCCCTTGTCTTCCAGGTAAAAACTAGGCACTTTTATGTGCTCTATATCAAATTTATCTTGATTCAAAGCATCAAAATGGTATGGATGGAAATGCAGTAGCTTTAAATGCCAACAGAAGCAAATGAAAGGCTTTTGTAGAAGTTCAATTAGTACCAAGAATTATCTTCTTGTTAAGTAAGGGTGATGGTGATGCGCCTGAACTGTGGGAATCTCCACCCACAGTGGTTCGACATTTCTTAGCATGGATGTTATGTTAATTTTTGCAGTTTATTTTGTACCCGAAAGGCAGAAAAAGAAAAATCTGTGTTATCTGTTATTTATTTATCGCTCACGTGTTTTATTAAAGTGTTGCATTTATGGAGGGTATACGGCTCGATGTTTGCATATGCATTGACACGTGATGAATACTTCTATTTATGACATGTCTATTGGTGAAATATGTTTATATCTAATCATCTTTTGTCAGGTATTGTTTTGCTTTTTACCACGTTTTCTGGTTCCTTATTTTCCCTGACATGATATTTTGAAACTGTTAAAGGTTGGTCATCTTGGTGAAGATTATGAGGAGTGGGTACACCAGCCGATTGTTAGCAAGGAAGGGCCTCGGTTTTTTGAAAGTGATTTTTGGGAGGTATTGCTCTTAGACTCTTCAACGGTACATGATGATTTCCATCGCATTTTACTTATCAGTGATTGTTCTTGAACAGTTCTTGACGCGAAATGATTGGTGGGTAATTCCCCTAGTTTGGCTCCCTGTTGTTTCCTGGTGGCTCTCAAGTTCTGTTCGTTTGGGTCATACAATACCTGAAGTAGCATTGATGACAGTGTTTGGCATTTTTATCTGGACTTTGCTAGAATATACTCTTCATCGCTTCCTTTTCCATATTAAGACAAAAATTTATTGGTCAGTATGCTCTCTAATGCTCATTTCTCTCTATTCCTTCTTCTTGCATGTGTTTGTTTAAGAGTACTTTACTTTTATTTTTCATCGCATGCTGTTTCATGGATTGCTAAAGTGTTTCAGCGACTTGTAGGGGTAACACAATCCATTATCTTATGCATGGCTGTCATCACAAGCACCCAATGGATGGTCTTCGCCTAGTTTTCCCTCCTGCTGCAACTGCTGTACTCTTATTTCCAGTAAGTTTTGTTCCACAATGTTTCTAAAACCATACTTTTTACTTACATGTCTCAGAATCATTAAACATCATTTGTCATTATTGGCAAGTAGTCTAAGTCATCAAGAAATCATCAACTTGTTGGAGTTGTTTATATACTGATACGATTGACGCATGTACTTCCTTTCAATAACAGTTCTGGAATGCTGTGAAATTATTTTCAACGCCTTCTGCAACTCCTGCTCTAGTTGGAGGTGGTTTACTTGGTTACGTGATGTATGATGTAACTCATTACTATTTGCACCATGGACAGCCAACCAGTGAGGTACCAAAGAGCCTTAAGGTACACAATAGTAGTAGTACTAGTACACATCTCTAAGCCTTAATCTTTGTACTTAATTATGATGTGTGGTAGTTAACTGATGATCATTTTCCAGTGTCACAAATGATATAATTTCCCTTTTTCTATTATGCAGAAATATCATTTAAATCATCATTTCCGCAGCCAGACCAAAGGCTTTGGCATCACTTCCTCGCTGTGGGACAAGGTGTTTGGAACTCTACCTCCATCAAAGCAATCCGAGAAGGCTAGATAAATTATAGCAGATTTGTATTACCTGGGGCAGTTATTAGAATGACCTGTTAGAAGTTTTTAACTTCGCTTTCAAAATGTATGCTAGATACTGCATATCAAGTTTGGAAATATTGTTCATGCACTCAGTTGATTGAATTCGCAGATAATAAATGTTATTTATGAACCAAATATTTAATCCCAATCTGTATATTCATCAAATTGCTCTTCTTTTAGATGTGATTTTATTCCAGCAATGTTGCATTATTTGCAGAAAACAGGTAAAGTGCATGAATGTTGCCTGTGTTGTAACTTCACTAAAGCCCCCTACCCCTGTGTGTATTTTGTTTGTTTTTTGCACGGGATAATCGAACTTAACATGTATCATATTATTTCCTTGGCTAGATATGCATTTCTATTACTCTGAGTAAGCAGGGGAATACTTTGCTGATGCCGGAAGTAGTTCTCTGGATCAACTCGGGTTTTCACTTCTGCCAATTTCCTGAAGTTCCCTTTAAAATACTTTGCACCCCAAATCACAGTTTCTGAATGGCTTGTGTTATGCTGCAGATTGATTCCCAAATCAAGATCCCTGTAATTTATGTAAGCAGCACGGGGTGAGCTTGTTACATATGGTTCCATGTACTCGTGCAGCATATTTATCCAGTCGACATGCTTCTTTGCTTCAGCATCCCCATCAACAGTCCATTTCACGAAGTGCTGTATATTGAACAAGTTGCCTTTTCTGTGTGGAAACGGTAGTTCAGATTCAGAAATGCCATCCATTCGTCCGCCAAATGGTTCCATTATCAGTAAACCAGCTTGATCCTCCAGAAGCCCTTCCCGAATCACTTCCAGTGCGCTTTCAGGTATTGGTTTAGTTACAAAATCCAACTTCGCTTTGAAATAGCCCTTGTTTTGCACTGTTCTATCCAGTAAAACTTCCAGGGGCTCGTTTACGTTGTAATTCGTAAAGTAAAGCACAGACTGAATCCAACTCACCTCTGGAAAGATTAGCTCTATTACATGCCTACTTGGTCCCATAAATAGTGAATTGAACCCCAATTCTGGAAAGATCTTGTCCATCAACGAGATTAGCTCACCTTTTGGTCCCATAAATAGTGAATTGAACCAGACCTCAACTGGTTTATTCAGAATCACTAGTCTGATGTAAAGATTTTCTGGCAGCTTAGTTGCTATCGTTTGCCATTTAAAGTCAAGGTTCAAGCCTACTTGATCTAGATTCCTCTGAGGTGTAAATACCGTTACAACTGGTGGGACTCGAACCAACTTGACTTTCCATGCAAGTATTATGCCAAAGCTCGCCCCTCCACCTCCTCTGATCGCCCAGAAAAGATCCTCCCCCATCGATTCCCTGTCCAGAATCCTCCCCCAGGCATCCATAAATAAGCATCGATTATATTATCTGCAGCTAGGCCATATTTCCTTACCATTGTCCCAAATCCGCCTCCACTGAAATGCCTTCCAACACCGACACTAGGGCATATTCCTGCTGGGAAGCCATGGACTTTACTTTCCTTGGCAATCCTATGGTATAGCGCCCCTACTGTAGCTCCAGTCTCAATCCACACTGTTTCTTCCTCCAAATCAATACTTATGGAACGTAAGTTGACGAGATCAATGAGGATGAACGGCATTTCACAGAGGTACGATAGGCCTTCATAGTCATGCTCGCCACTCTTGACTCTGATTTGGAACCTATTCCACTTGCTGCAGATGACTGCAGCTTGGATCTGGTTTGATGTATATGGCGTAAGGACGAACTGAGGTTTGGATGATGTTGGGTTTACCCATCTGGGATTTTGTTGAGCAGATTGTATGAGATTGGAGTACAATGGAGAGCTTGGGGAGTGTATGTACTTAAAGTTTGTGAGATGATCATTTTTGGATGAATGGGTGACCATACAGTGGACAAAGTCTTCATGCAACTGTGAGACATGCTCTGTATAGAAGTGAGTAGACATACACGGGAAAATTTTCATGCATTCCGTTGCAGAGGTTGCATGCGAATGTACTGAAAAGTATGAAGTAAATCATTGGAGACATCATTGTTCTTGTCAAGTTTCTGAAGCTTGTAAGTGATGTATAAAATGGTGTCTTTCACACAGTATCATATTCATATCACTGACAGTGATCTATCTGGCCATGGCATCAGCTCAAAGTCATTGTCAGGAGACAGATTATCTACAAATTATATATTTCCATCCCTGGCAGAAGATGCCATTCATCGGTTTCATAATTGATGTTATTGTCATCTGCTCTCTCCCAAGTCCCAACAGACCAATGGAATCTTGACAACTTGGTGCGCAGCCTCATTAAAAAATGATATCCGACATCTGGCGCTATCTATTGGTACGTAGTAGTCATATTCGTTTTTCGGCTCAAAATCCTTGTTAATACTCAATTTATACAATCTTATTTTTAGGTATGTTAAACGCACGACAACTTTTCTATAGATGCCAGATGGACATATTAGTAATTTTACGATAATGCTTTTTACATAAAACTACATTTAAAACCACAAAAATAGGAAATTTTGAAACCGTCATAAATGTACAAAGATGCATTATGAAGTAGACATTTGCAGTAAGAAAACTAGAAAAGTAATGCTTTTTATGAGCACATGAAGAATTGGTTGTTCTTTAGATGTCAATATGTACTGCTTGGTTCTGAGTAGTAAGCAGGGGTATGCTCTGCTGATGCCTGAAGAAGTTCTCAGGATCAACCTGAGTTTTCACTTCTGCCAATCTTCTGAAGTTTCCTTTGAAGTACATTGTGCCCCAAACAGCAACTTCTGAATAGCTTGTATTTTGCTGCAGCTTTATTCCCAAATCAAGATCCCTGTAATTTATGTAAGCAGTATGGGGAGAGCTTGATACGAACGGTTCCATGTACTCATGCAGCATATTTATCCAGCTGATATGCTTGTTCTCTTCAGCTTCCCCATCAGCAGTCCATTTCACCATGTACTGTATATTGAACAAATTCCCTTTTCTGTGTGGAAATGGGATCTCAAATTCAGATATAGAATCCATTCGTCCACCAAGCGGTTCCATTATCAGGAATGCAATTTGCTCTTCAAGAAGTCTTCCACGAACCACTTCAAGCGCGTTCCCAGGTATTGGTTTTGTTGCAAAATCCGACTTTCCCTTGAACTGGCTCTTGTATTGCACTGTTCTATCCAATAAAACCTCCAGCGGGTCATCTACTAAGTAATTAGTAAAGTGAAGCACAGACTGAATCCAACTCACCTCTGAACAGTCTGTTTCCCTTAATCCCAATTCTGGAAATATCTCATTCATCTGTTGGATTAGCTCACTTTTCAGTCCTAGAAATAGCGAGCTTACTTGCTATATCTTGCCACTTATCGACAAGCTTTATGCCTGCTTGGTCAAGATTCCTGTGAGGCCTAAAAACAGTTACCATTTCTGGAACAGGAACCAGCTTGACTTTCCACGCAAGTATAATCCCGTAACTTGCACCCCCACCCCCTCTAATCGCCCAGAAAAGATCCTCTCCCATTGATCCCCGGTCAAGAATCCTTGCATTCACATCAATAAAATAAGCATCAAGTATGTTATCTGCGGCTAGACCGTATTTCCTTACCATGTTCCCAAACCCTCCTCCACTGAAGTGCCCTCCAACTCCCACACTAGGGCATATCCCTGCCGGAAATCCAAAAGCCTTACTTTCCTTAGCGATACGATAGTATAGCTCCCCGACTGTAGCTCCTGCCTCAACCCACGCTGTTTCTTCTTCCAAATCAATACTTACCGAACGTAAGTTGACGAGGTCAATGAGGACGAATGGTGTCTCGCAAAGATATGATAAGCCCTCGTAGGCATGACCCCCACTCTTGACCCTGATTTGGAAACCATGCTGCTTGCTGCAGAGAACAGCAGCACGGATTAAAGTCGCTTCATATGGTGTCACGATAAACAATGGCTTAGATGATGTTGAGTTCAACCATCTGGGATTTTGTTCTGCTGCTTGTATGAGATTAGAATATGATGGGGATCCTGGGAAGTGCAGGTACTTGAAATATGACAGGTAACCTTTAGAAGAATGATTAGACATACATTGGACAAAGTTTTCCGAAGAATAAGTAGACATACACTGGATTGAGGTTTCATGGACTCCACAGCAGAATTTGAATGAAAATGTAATGAGAAGTATGAAGTACAACTTTGGAGACATCATTGCTTTTGCAAGTTTCTGAAACTTGTGAAGTGATGATGGATACATTATGTTGCTCTTTAAGAAATTCCCTAAATCTGATCATGTCACATTCAAAGTCAATGTTAGCTGAGATATTTACCAATTTCCACTGTAGTTGATACCATGTGGCATTTTTGACAATTATTATTATAAAGCCCTACTACTAGATATGTAAATTAAGATGCATTATTGATTGAATCAAGTGACTGAATAATATGGCCTTCCTCTTACATACTTGTTCGCTTGTAATTGTATTACACATCTAGAAAAAAAAATCTTTCAATCTAACTCATGTTTCTTTTCGTTACATGTTGTGTTTCTTTTTGTAGTCAAGCACTTTGCGGAATAGAACTATATTATGTGCTCGCATTTTGCTGAATCGCAACCTGGTTTCCTCTTCAGGCATGTAGCGAAAGTAACTTCTTAGGTAATGGTGGTCCGATAGACCTTTTGTGAAATTAATTTGCTTGTAGAGTCGCGTAAAGTCGTGCACAATGCACATCTCCGAGGGGTTGGCTTGGACCTTTTCAATAAACACCCAGGTTATCTACATAAAAATACAGACGGACGTATCCACCTATTTCAATATTATACCGGGATAGTCCGAGGGGTTATATATGATAATACCAGAATTTGGACTTTCCAAAATTCTGTTTCACTAGAGATGATGACCACTGTAATTCCTCCTTTGTTTCATATACTTCAAGAGAGGAGGCTGAGAAACTGCGTTCATTTCTTAAACCCGAGACAGAGCTGGAAATCCGTTAGCGTAGGAAATGGTTTCTTCTAGTCTATCTAGGAACAAGGTGACATACTTGACAATGATTACATGAAACTACTGTCACAAAGATCAGTTTACTAGGAATGTTTTGCATTCATGCTTATTCTCCTAACAGGGGAATACTTTGTCGGTTTCTGAAGAAGTTCTCTGGATCAACCCGAGTCTTAACTTGTGCTAACTTTGCGAAATTTTCCTTGAAATACCTTCTACCCCAAATAACAGCTTCCGAATAACTTGTGTTGCTCTGTATATTCATTCCCAGGTCAAGATCCCGGTAGTTGATGTAAGCAGCTCTACACATACGGCTCCAAGTACTCGTACAGTGTATTAATCCAGTCAACATGCTTCTTTGCTTCTCCATCAACAGTCCATTTTACCAAGTACTGTATGTTGAACAGAATCCCTTTTCTGTGCGGAAAAGGAAGCTCATGCTTGGATATGCTCTCCATGCGTCCACCAAAAGGATCCAGTATCAAGAACGCGAGTTTTTCTTCAAGAATTCTTCCACGAACCACTTCAATCGCACTTCCAGGTATTGGTTTTGTTACAAAGTCTGACTTTGCCTTAAAATAGCTCTTGTACTGCACTGTTCTGTCTAGTAAAAGCTACAAAGGATCATTCGGTTTGTATCCAGTGAAGTACATCACAGATTCTATCCAACTCATTTCTATGCAGTCTTTTTCCATTAGTCCCAATTCTGGGAACCTCCTGTTCATTACTGAAACTAGCTCAGTCTTTCTTCCTAGAAATAACGATTCGAACAAGGCCTCCACTCCTTTACGCTTCACTTTCTTATCCAAATCCAAGTTTTGGATTACAACTCTGATAAATAAATCTTCTGGCAACTTATGCGAAACGCGTTGCCAGTTTTCAACAATATCCATACCTTCTTGGTCTAGTTTCTTGTGTAAGGTGAAAACCGTCAAAACTTTCGGTACTCGAACAACTTTACTTTCCAGGTCAGTATGATCCCGAAACTTGCTCCCCCACCACCCCTGATCGCCCAAAAAAGATCCTCTCCCATTGATTCTCGGTCATAAACTCTTCCAGAAACATCCATGATGTAAGCATCTATTACATTATCCGCCGCTAGGCCATGCTTTCGCAACATAGTCCCAAACCCTCATCCACTTAAGTGCCCTCCGACTCCCACGCTAGGGCATACCCCAGCCGGGAACCCAAGAACACTACTCTCTTGGGCAATGCGATAATATAGCTCGCCGAGTGTAGCTCCCGATTGAACCCAAGCCGTTTCTTCTTCCAAACTGATGCTAATGGAACGCAGGTTGATAAGATCGATGAGGATAAACCTTGTGTTACAAAGATAGGACTGGCCTTCGTAGTCGTGGCCACCTCTCTTGACTCGAATTTGGAAGCCGTGGCCCTTGCTGCAGAGGATTGCAGCTCGGATTTCAGTCGTTGTATATGGCGTGACGATGAATCGCGGTTTTGGAGAGGTTGAATTGAACCATCTGGGGTTCTGTTCAGCTGATTGTAAGAGAGTTGAGTATGATGGGGATCTTGGAGAGTGAAGGTAATTGAAACTAGTGAGATATGAAGTGGAAGAATGAGTAGACATGCATTGAACAAAGGTTTCTTGAATTCCATTGCAGAATTTGCATGAGATTGTGATGAGAATCAGGAAGTAAAACAGTGTTGCATACGTTATTAGTTTTCTTGAAATTGCAATATAAACATCTGTATGTGTCTACAAGGTGGGATTTTGGAGGTATAAATGAAGGTAGATTATTTAGATAGAGAGAATTTTATTATGTTTGGTTTTAAACCGATGTTTACAATGTTGTTGGGCCTTTTCTTGATACCGTTTTGCATTATGAAGGGAATATTTTCGATTTCAAGCGGCATAGTTTGCTTTCAATCATTTTCACTGCTGCTTATGTATTTCCATTCATCTTTCAGTCTATGAACAGAGAACTATATATGCCTGCTTAAAATTATAAAGAAAGAAGAAAAAACATTTACAAAAGACACTTGCATATAATCAAAATGGCACAAGTAAACTAGAACATCAAACATTTTTCAACAACACAACCAATAGAAGTACAAATTTACATATACCATCTGTCTGTAACACGATATCTCGTACATCATTGTCGAATAGACATGTGTCTGGCACACTGCGTACGTTCAGTCCGATCTAGTGAATCAAATCCTTGCCCTTACCCTTGATCTCATCCATCAAAGGCAAAGTAGGAATACTCTGTTCATGCCTAAAGAAGTTATCAGGATCAACCTTAGTCTTCACTCTCATCAACCTCATGAAGTTCTCCTTGTAATACTTCATGCCCCATAAACTTGCTTCAATAAAACTTGTCCCATTCTTGTTCATTCCCAAGTCAAGATCCCTATAGTTCACATAAGCTTCTCTAGGGAACATTGAAGCATAAGAACCCATGTAGCTATACAACCTCCTCATCCAGTCCACATGCTTTGCTTCAGTCTCAGGCTTATCATCATTCCACAATGTCAAGTACTGAATTTTGTACAGAACTCCTTTCCTATGCGGAAATGGAGTTTCCGATTCTGAAATCTTGCCCATCATGCCTCCATAAGGGTTGAAGATCATCAACGGTGAGTCTTCCTCCATCAGCCTCTTCCACAGCCCCTCTAAACCGAATTCAGGAACAGGTTCCCTGATGAAATCCGATTTTGCCTTGAAGTAGTTCTTGAACAATGACTTCCCTTGAAGCAAAACTTCCGGAGGCGTATTTGATGGAAAACCGGCTACGTAAAGAATCGATTGAATCCAGCTCATTTCGGTACAATCTTTTCGTGTTAATCCTAATTCAGGGAACTTTTCTCCCATTTCCTGGAGAAGTCTATCCATTTTACCAAGGAACACCGCATTGTACAGCGTCATGATCGTTTTTTCTCCCTTCTGAGCACCGTTTGCAACCTGGATTATCACCCTGATGAATAAATCTTCGTCTAGTTTATCAGCTGCGACTTCTTGCCATTTATGCAGAATCTTCGTTCCGTTCTGCTCCAGAGTCTTCGGAACAGTGAAAACAGTGACAGTTTGTGGAACGGGAACAAGTCGAACTTTCCAGGCGAGTATGATCCCGAAACTAGCCCCTCCTCCGCCTCGAATCGCCCAAAAAAGATCCTCGCCCATTGACTCTCTGTTGAGGATCCTGCCACTAGCATCGACTATTCGCGCATCAATCACATTATCGGCTCCTAGCCCATATTTCCGCATCATTGTACCGTACGCTCCCCCAGTAATGTGCCCTCCAATGCCTAAACTCGGACATAAACCAGCAGGGAAACCGTGTGTTTTACTCTTCTGTGAAATGCGATAATACAATTCACCAGTCGTAGCACCGGCCTGGACCCAAGAACTATTGTCCTGGATATCGACTGTGACGGAACGGAGCTTGGATAAATCGACCATGATGAACGGTTGCTCGTTTGGGGACATATACGATATTCCTTCATAGTCGTGGCCTCCGCTCCGTATTCTCAAGAGAACACCTAGTTCTTTTGCGCATACTACTGCGGCTTGGACATGGTTTTCAACCAACGGGGTGAAAATGAGTTGAGGCTTAGGGATGGAGGAGACTAAGCATCGGAGATTCTGCGCCGAGGATTGGAGGATGGTGGTGAACGAGGCGTTGTTGGGAGCGGAAAAGGCCGTGGAGAACGGAACAGAGAGGTCGGAGTTGAGTGTAATGCAGTTGAAGAAATTTTCTTGGATGGATTGTGATGAAGTAAATGGCGATAAGAGAAGAAGAAGAAGAAGTGTTGTTATTGTTAGTGTTATGGGACTGAAAGGTGTTGAGGACTTCATGGTGGTTTGTGGATTTGGTGTTGTGTGTTGTTAATTGAGAGAGGGGTATTTATGGATGATTTTCAAAGTGAATGTTCTGTGACTTGATGTGAACGTCACTCGATCTTGTGGTTTGTTTAATTGGATACTCTCTCACTCTCACTGTGATGGTGAACTTTATATATTTAAATTGACGCGTAACTTTTAAAAGTTAAAATAAA
>JAYMSR010000825.1:0-12073 GCA_036897825.1 Plantago rigida | reverse complement strand
CCATAATAGGTGGAAGTATCGACGTAATTTCATAGAGTCATTCGGTCTGAACGCTACATGAGTATAAACTCCTCCAGAACAGTGGGAGTATTGAAGAAGTAAGATCATTTATCCACATTTTAAGCATATACGTACATGTATGGGAATTCATGTAGTAGTTTTTACCTAAATTAATACTACTAGTATGTATATAGTTAGCATAAAACTATCTATGGCCAAGTGAATTTAGTTTTACATTCAAGTAGCAAGAATATAAACTAGAAGTTACAAATATTGAAGAAAGACTAATTATAACCAAAAAGTCTCTCGTATCCATATATTTTATGAAGAAACCGACCTATATTATCAATAAAATCCTTCATGTTATTAATCAAAACTTTCATTAGATAAAAAGCCCTGAAAAGACTTCCACTGGAAGTGCGCTAAGGTAATTAAATCCTCACGTTAGTACCTAGTCGATAATATGCGTACGTCCGGCTAACCTGAGTGAATGTTGTTCCAGCCCCAGGTTAGTACTGTGCAGTACTAGTATCTAGTCAATATATGCGTACACACAGCTAACCCAAGTGAACATTCACATATCAGAAATGCAGCAGTATCAGCAAATGCTCCTCAATCTCATTGAACTTCCACGAGTAATACAAAGACAAAACCATCTTCTACATTTACAGAACCTAATTTAATCAAACTCTGACACAGACAAAATCATCTTCTACATTTACAGAACCTAATTTAATCAAACTCCGACACGCAACGGCAACACGCATCATCTATATCTCAAATTTATGATCGAAAGACAAGAGCCAACCAGAACGACTCAAATTAATCCAAGCAAGATTTCCACCTGTGCTCTTTCAAATACCCTCAGATCCAGAAAGCATAACAGGGTACTACTATGTCTTTGCATAGAAGAGACCTCCTATATGTCTTTGCTTGTTGAGTGTTTTCTAATAGGAATACGTGAGGGAAACTGGAAATATAAGTGAAAAGTATGCAGACTATAGTTTTGAGTGTCTAGAGGACAAATTTTTGGAAAGAATTTTAAAAGGTTTAAATAATGTAGCAAAAAACTTCAATGTACTGTATCCGGATAGAAGCGTAGTTCCAATTTCCAAACGTCATTGAGATTTTAAAAGATTATAAGCTTTTGGCTCAAACCATAAGCAATGGCCACAACTTTCTAGATAAATTGCAGTACAGCTCTGGACAATTCTAGTACTGAAACATTCCAAAAACACTTCAAAACAGCATTGGGAAACACTCCCTCAAATTGCCTTGGAAATCAAAAGAGTAGGCAGTACAGAGCAAATTGAGTTTCAGCTCACTTATACTAATACAGAAGATATTGACGATGCATAAGATCATACTCACACCCTTACTGGGATCTGCAATTCTGCATCTCATCTCTTGAATTCTCAATCTGATGGGCTACAAATGCAGGACTCTAAGCTCCTTGAATGCCAAGAAATACATCTTACAAACAAACCACATAATTACACAAGTTGGCTGGAGTCACCACACGGTAAACATTGCCGCATTTACAAAATAAGCCTATATCACAGATGTTAAGATCTAATCAAATTATTCTCAGCTGGAGTATCACTGGTGTTGCACTGGAAAAAAAATATAGCTACCCCCTCACTCCTAGAAACGGGTCTGCCCATATCTGAGAACTCCTAGTTACAGCTTAATCGATTTACACAGGAACAGACACCTTCAGAATGTGCAAAAGGCTAAAGCCACCTATTACAATGACTCTTCAACATGTACAGTGTGTGTCCTAGATACAGCTTACAAGTATTACGACCCTAATTAGGCCATCATGATACAAGATTAACACATACAGACTAGTACAGTGCTTTTTACAAGCTTCATGACGAAGTGCACATGTCAAATAAAAATAAGTTACACAAGCAGAACCTACTACATGGAAAAATTACAAACTACATGCGTGTGAAAACGTAATAGCAACAGTGTATCATCTAGCTCAAAAATATTCTTTTCAGGAAGTGATAAGTAGCTTTTCACACGATTCCTTCATGGTCATGAGTCAAAGCAATTGTGCATATGATTAACACATCTTTGCACTCTACAACGTATAAAGCATATCCAACAAAGCACCAATCAATGTTTTCTGCGCCTGAGTTGGATAATTGAAGAAAAATCCCCATGTCAATAATGATAATTGCTATGAAAAGCACATCAAATTTGCAACTTGAGCATGCATCAAAAAACATGTTTCCGTAAAACAGAAATGCCATATCAAATAAGGAAATAATATTCTAACAGTTAAAATAACTAATAGTACCAAACATTAGTCACATGGCAAGCTAATCAACCTTTCCTACAAAGAATTCTTCGACTATGAAATAGATGACTTCCAAGTCACAAATAGGACTACCGTGTTTAAGCAAGCTAACAGGACTACAGGAGATATAGATGAGTATGACCTCGCCGGATCATCTGTTTGTTCATTTATTAGCAGGGGGCAAAAGACATTGATGACTCAGCACATGTGCAATTGCTATTAATAGACTAAATTCAAAGGTATCAGTTGAAACATTATAACAATTAACATACATATAGAATACTGAACCTAGGACAAAGACACATTGTCCAAGACTTGCACAACAGAGATATAGTGGCTGCAGTGCAAACAGTATCACCGCATTAATCAAATCCACAACATGACACTAGTTAAGTTACTGAAGCTAATAGAGAAATAGAGAGTTTAGCATCACAATATGTTCGATTATTTTATGGCAAAGCAAATGCTGTCTTCCCAGCAACCTGTAGTAAAATGCACTTACTTCTTTGAAGACAGGCTCACACAGAAATGGCGCTATAGTAAACGAGAAACAGCCGCCAATCCTTCAAATGATCCGAAAACAACACCATGCATATGGCACAGCTTCTAGATCCCGGCAAGACTACTTCGTCAAAATCATTCAGATGGCATACGCCTTCGTTTCCCATAATCAGCATCCCTGGATCGAGAACCATGACTTTCTTCAGGCACTGCACGTGATCTGCTACGTGATCTTGAGGACTGCCCATCATCATAACCAGTATCACGATCTTTGTGGCGATAATCCCTGTGGCGATCCTTCTCTTCCCTGTATTTTTGGTCTCTGTCATACCTCTCTCCATCATGACTCCTCTCCTCTCGATGCCTTTTCTCCGTATTACCCGACCATTCACGCTCAGAATTCCTCTCCTTCTCCCGGGAGGGAGCAGTAGACCTAACACCCTTCTCGTGACTTCCTTCTGCATAACCATACTCAGAAGCATTATCCTCGCCGCCATAGCTAGACTCTCTTGTTCCCCGGCCATGTTCTTCCCCTCCCCATCCACCACCGCCCATGTTAGGGTCATTCCACATCCCCGCATGGGGGGCCTCCATACCAGTGTTCCCCATCATACCCATGCCATTGGGAGCCATCCCACGGCCAAAGAATGCAGGATTAACATGAGGTGCGACTCCTGGAAGCCCCATGGAATTGACAGCTTGAAATGGCGGCATCATACCAGGAAAAGAAGGTCCTGAGAATCCTCCATACCCGGCTCCACGACCCATATAGGCCAGGTCAAAACCTGGACCCATCATACCCTGAGGATGCATCATACCAGGAGGCCCACCAAAACCAGGGCCTGCGAGGCCTTGTCCAAATGCTCCTGCACCACCACCACCAGGTGCATTTCCCATCATATTCCTGTTCCCCATACCCCCTCGTCCTCTCATCGGTCCCGCCCCTGGACCCCGGCCCTGGTTCCCCCCACGGCCCCACCCACCTCGTCCAAAATTCCTGCCTCCATCTCCACCAGGAAAATTTCCTCCATTACCTCTTCCTCCTCCGTCATTCATAGGGTTTCTTCCTTGTGTCTGTGGCTGAGCCTGGGACTGGTTCCTGTTGTACGAAGCACCCATCTGTTTGATGGTTTGTGAAGTGGCAAATGCCACCACACAAGCTCTCCCATTGAAAATGTGACCATCCATACCTTCTTTACATGCAGCAGCAGAAGCCGAGTCATAAAATTCAACTTGACAGTACCCTTTAGATTTACCACTGGCCCTTTCATCAAAAAATTTGATCTCCTTAACCCTCCCATACTGAATGAGCACACTTTCAAGCTCAGCATCTGTTGTCCACCAATGCAACTCTCCTACAAAGAGCATATTGTTACCATTGTCTATGCTTGGCCTTATCTGATAATCATCATTCATTGACCGGTTTATGTTTGGATTTGAATTCGGCATATTGGGAGGGATTTGCAGAGTGCTTTTTGAGCTACCCAAATTTTGATGCATAGGCACAGGATCATTAGCCATCTTTTCAGGCTGGATTCCCCTATCTGCAGCAGACTGGGGCATAACAGATCCAGGATATCCAAAATTTCCTGCTTGAGGATTATGTGACATATCAAGGGGCTTTCCTCTCTGCGAGGCATCAACATTTGGTGCATGTCCACCGGTATTAGGCAAACCGGGGTTTTGCTCAGTATATTGGACTCTAGTGGGAGCATAATTCCCATCATTTACAACTCCAGTCTTGTTTGCATCTTGAGAGGTCATTGGTTCTACTCTGGTTCCAGGAACATTAGCTTTTGAGCCTTGGAATCCACCATTTCCCACACCAGAAGAAGGCATCTGTGTTTCAGCCTTTTGCTGCTGCTGTTGCTGCATCTGCATGAATCCCTCCCCAACATTAACATCATTGTAAAGGTCATCATATTCATCATCCTCTCCTATCATTTCCTCCTCAGCAAGTGCAGGTATAGCTCCAGCTTGATGATACGGCATCTTTTGACTACCTCCATATTCGTCATCCCCAAAATCAATTTGCTCATCATTTAGCTGATCCATTCTAGTGAATTAAACTTACGTATCACCACCTGATTATACCACAAGACAAACTTTCATCACCAAGTCTATGACATGAGTAAGCAATAAACAAACAAGAGACGCTGTATTTCTCTCCAATAGGCATTTGTCCGTGCAACTTTGATAGTTTGTCCATGCAATTTTGATAGTTTCAGATATAACATAATACAAACCGAGATCTAAAGTAACTACACCTAACATAAAAGAAAAACAAATACAGTAATCTATTATCAACATTCATTCCTCTTACAAGCAAAGCAAAATAGCGAGATCTAACATTATCTCCAACCATCACAAAACTTGCATCGAAACACCAATTTATACAAATCCTCACATCTCATAACTCATTCCCCATACAAATAGCAGAAATACAGTTTGAATGAGAGTACAAGGTAAAGTAGATCCATCAAAAGGATGCAATCATACAGTATCCTCCTATTATCGAACTTTTACATCCAACATAAAAAAATCGTTCTAGATAACGAAATCGAATGAGAAATCAACAAACAATATCGAAAGCCTAAATAACCCAGTACAAATCTAGATTCCACCATTCTCTTGAAGAAAAGATAAAACAGAAAAGGTGGAAGGAAATGAATACGTGCTGGAGTTTGATCGGAAGAGAGCACGATTCACGTTAGCTGAGGTCAACAGGCGCGACGATCTTCTTCACGAGCTGCAGTTGCCCTAAACGTTGATTGATCTGATTATTTCGTTCTGTTCTTCTTTTTCGCCCTTTATTACTACACTACACTAGTGTACAAATATTCTCATCCGTGTTTCAAAAGTAGCGTATAGTTAATTTGTACTACAGGAGTAGCGTAGGGATAGGATCTGTGTTTACCTGATAAACTAATGAACTTTTATAAAATTTATATAGTGAATTAATTAGCTTTTTCTTTAAATAAATACTACAAATAAGGCAATTTTTTTAGTGGACAAAGTATTTCTAATCTGTTGCCCTATGAAACAACACCAACTAAAAGTTAATGCAACTCCAAAGCTGAAGGGAATAATGGTGGTAAATTTATGTGATGGAAACTCAACTTGAAGTACCAAAGAGTACAACAATTGTGGAGTTTTTGTTTGGGCAACAGTACCAGAATGGATGCACAGAGGTTTCAGAGTCGGCAAGTTTTTTACATTGTGTTGAACGAGGCAGATTACTATAACAAGTCATGCAAAATATCCAGACTTTTTTAAAAGGATGGCACAGAGTGAATGAACCTGCAAAAGTAAAAAAATTTATGACATGCCTGGATTGACCGTTAAACAAACTTGAGTTCGTAGCTAGATCCCATATCAGCTTTGAGGCCCTCATGCATCCGGCTTTAGAATCATGGAAAGATGACTCAATTCTCAAACCATGACAAAGTGCGAGCATATGTTCTCGAGAACTTGTCTGGTTTCTTTAACAAGGAAGCACACCTTTATATTACTCACTCAGTCCAGAGAACTTCATTGTACACAACCATTAGCTCTCTTTTTTCTTGTATACCTTTTTCATTTTTGTGTAGCTAGTATAGTTGGCAAAAGCATAAACTAGTTAAACAAGGAAAAAATAACAAATCAGTACTGTTATATGAAGGAAATGATATCCTCAATGATCACAAATGTACAGGTGGTGATACTATTATTAGTTCAACTAAGAAAAAGAACATCAAATTCCTAAGATGTGGTGTTTCCGCTGCACATTCATCTGGTCCGAATATACAGCAATCCTACAGATATATCAATAAATAATCTCTCTCCCCCAAATGTAAATATCAACATTGAAAGAATACAGAACCTTCATTTGTAACACTAAGGACTGGAAAAAAAAAACTACGGTACATTGCCTTCAGCAGCAGCATGTCTTGTGGCTCTGAGAAATACACGAAAAATGCATACAGCGGTCAAGTTCCAAAATGATCAGCCCCAGCCCCCAGAACATGCTGTGGATTCAAAAAAAATGGAATTGTTTTTTTGCAGACCGGTAAAGAATGCCTGTCATCAACTTGAATGGTACTCATATCAATACATTCCCTTGAAAACTGGATTTGTGCGGCATATGCTTGCTCCACATTCCTCATACTCTGCTTTTGTATGGCATGCCTGCATGATCAAGACAAATAGTGTTCTCTCCATTATTAAGGCTTCCTGTTAATCAATATGGTTTGATATGCGAGATGGGGTTGCAGGAAAAAATGATTATATTAACGACATTCCATACAGGGATATATTGTCACTCTCTGGAAAGCGAAAAAGAAAAAACTGTGCGTACTGTACTTTGGGGTGTTTTTGATTGAGAGTTTGTTTCAATAGTTTTAATTGAACTGCGTTTTGACACAACATCTCATCATAAACAATAAATCAGACACAGAAGAAAACGATCACGCACCCCAACAGAAAAGAGAAATATAAAGAAATTAGATGATAAAACACAAAGTAAAATATGGAATTCCAGAGATGGAGATAATGTACAGCCCTGCTTGCCAAAATCCACAATAATGTCATTGTATCTGGTTTTTGAGTTTTTTCGGTTCACTTTAATAACAACACATAGAGGTATTTGTAGTTTACTCATACATTAGATGGTGCAGATCGAGACCACACACTTAGAGTCACAAACCTACCGTGAAAAACTCGGGAGTTGATGCTAGCACTGAACCTCCAAACCAAACTGCATATCTCTGGATGGGATGGCTGACAACATTTACTTCCACGGGGTGTGCCTACGAAAACATTTGGGCAGTCAGAATCTATGATTTGCACAGCAAAACACGACTAATACCACAATACAAAATGACAATGAGTCTATCAGCTCACCTTCATTTCTGTACCAAGGCGAGTATCTGATACAAGAACTCGAGCATCAACAATCTTCTTTAGATCCCTTTGCAGCCTTCGATGAAAATCTTTAAACATGGTTGATCCTCCAGACAATACAATGTTCTGCAACATATAAAAGGAATGCCATCTCTCATTTTCTTGAAATAATTTTAAAAAATTCTAGAGGGGAAGTCTGCAATGATAGAGCAGAGCAAAAAAATTCACCTTGTACAAGGCTCTTCTTGTATCTATTGGTGCAGACTGGATGCATTTGTCTATAACATCCGGTAAGGGAGTTGTAAAATCGCTATTATAAATTTCAGGGTTAAAAAATACCTGCACAAGGTAGCAGGCAAAGTTCAATACAGTGTCAAATCAACCTGATCACCTTACGCATCTCATCACATTCTCAGATTAGTGGTTTCACAGCATACACATGGATCGAAATTGGAAAAATAAAGAGATTACGAAGTAACTCAATCTATCCCTGATGTTTATTTAACCTCGGATTACGAAGACAAGAATTGTCCTAATCATGGAACTGTTTTTAACACATCCCCGAACACAACTACAAATATAAAAATAAACCGATCAATACTCAATAGTTTACGTACAGACTCGGAGAAGTATTATGGCCACATGAAAAGCATGAAGTATCCGTCTAAGCAATATTAAAGAATATAAGAACAATAAGTGCATGCTCTCGCCGTGCTTTTTTATATTTATTTATAATTTCTCTTCCATGAATGAATATTTGGTAGTCGAATCCAGGATAAACCAACCTCAGGACCAAGGAACCGTTCATAGCCAATGTCACAAGAATATGGAGCCCCAGTCTTTGGCTTAGTGCCTCTCCACTGCTTGATGTATTTTGCAGGCTCTTTGTCATGCTTGTTGAACTCCTGAACTTGTTAAAAATATGGAACAGTTAGCGATGACACCATCTTAGTATGAAGTGATGATAAATGTGAACATATTTTGACATCAACATTTGTGGTCGCTCACTTATAATATTCGCATCCCATGATATGCATTTATGAAGTTATGTGTCTGTTATTAAGAATTGCATAACAGGGCAAGTAAAGAGATCACATTTTTAGGGCTTTAAGTGTACAAGGTCACTTGTACATAGCTATACCTTAACAATGTCAGAGCAAGTATAGCAATGCATTTCCTTCACTTTCCTAGCCACTTCAAAAGAATCCTCAGGTGGAATATGCTCTCCTCTTTCCTGCAGGATGTATCAGGAACAATATAATAAATAAATAAATATAAGAGTTAATACATGTTCCTGAAAGTAACCGGCACCTCATATAAAGGGTAACTAGACCAGCGATCTTTCAAAAACAGAGAAGAAAAAAAAATCTCTGGACACCGAGTAATTTAATAGAAAATACAGCCTGATCACCCAGCAATAAGTCTGGACTAAATAGCTTATAAAGAAGTATCTGTAGCATCCTTCAACGATAATGATGCAGAAAAATGAAACTTCAGATCCATAAAAAGTAAAAAGTACACGAGCCATCACATTCTATCATAAAAGTTTATAAATCAGGAAGTAACTAGGTGACAGATACATACAACATGATAATCTATTCATGGCTAGGATATCCTTGTGTTTGCCAGTTTAAAGCATTGAACAAGCTCAACAAGTTTGATTTCGACATTTATAGCAGCTTGAGCCTGACATGTAGATGCAAGACAAGGATCATATTTCTAGATTAAGTTTGAGTCATTAATCCAATAAGTCAAACACGTTGGTTGTCCTCCTGAACACTGAGCAGGAGGTCCTGTTTTTTGCCCATCAATACCAGGTAACAATCGTGGCCATCATGCAATTCAATTTTTGGAAGGTAAGGGTGATACAGAAGCAGGCATATGATTAAGTGAAAAATATTTTATAAACAAACTAAAGGTGCAAGGCTCAACCACTCTCCTCCAGAATCAGAATAGCAAAAGAAGCTTCTATTAACCAAATTCAGATGTATCACTGAAAGACACAGCTATTTTGAAGAAATGAGAAACCATACCCTCATAAGCTGCTGGATGAATTTTGTGACATCTCTCCCGGCAATTGGAATTGACTTAATGCTGCTCCCAATGACGTAACCATCTGCAACAGGCACGACTTGAGTAGCCCCATCTCCAACATCAACAATAACTCCTGTCATCTCACACTAAGAAAGAAGAGTATTGAGTATTAAGAAAATAAGTAATCAACTATTTATATGGTTAAGAACAAGAAGACATTGAATTATAAGTGAGAGATGAACGAATCAAATGTACATGGTTGCATTAGTAACTATGCAAATTGGATGCTTATTCTTTTATAATCTTGATATCTATAGGATTCACTAAGCCATTAGATACTTAATCCCCATAAATTGAACAATAATCTAGTTCCGACAATAAAATTTATAAAATCAAATACTGACCTTGGATGTGGTGTACCCAGCAGCTAGAGCAAGCACAGGCTGCACGGCAATGTACAGGCCCGGAACATTGAACGTCTCAAACATGATCTCCCCAGTGTACTCCCGACTCTCCGGCGAGGTCAAAGGACTCTCAGTCAGCAAAAAATAATGATCTTCAGGATCACACCGCAAATAATTAAATATACAATGCTGCCAAAACCTCTCCATTGCATCCCAATTATCAACCTGGCCATGCCTGATCGGATCGCTCAAGTTATACATGCTGTTAGATTTAGATCTAGATATCGCATCTTCTCCTATGTAAAAATCCAGATCAGCCATAACGCCCGCGCTATGCTGCGCTAACCAATTCCCCTTGCTAGCAACAGCTCGTGGCTGGGTAACAAATGACTCATTTACTGCAACTACTGTGGGAACAATAAAACACGGCTCTACATTTCCAGCAAAACCCATCTTCGTATACCTTCAATTAAACAAACCCACATTCAGAATTGGGAATTCAACGAATAAAAACTATAATTCAACAACAGAAAGAAACATAAAAAAATCATTGACGCATTTCATCGAACAGTTCACACGCAATGCAATAACTCCAAATCAAAACAGAAAAAGCAATTACCCGGTGCCATTATCGATAACTACAGCTGGGCGAGATGCGGCAGGGTCCATGAGAATGGCACAAACGACACAATCGGCAGATGGGAGTGAGATTTTTGGAGGGTTTTACCTTTAACACATACGTTGGCCATGGTCGTTTGAAGTTAAAGACGACGTCGTTTGGTGGGAGTGAAGCGGACTTATCAACGGTGGGTTGTTGGTGAAGACAATGATGGTGGAAAAGAAGGAAATGGAAGTGGGTGGAGGTTTTATTGTATCCATAAATAATAATAACACTATAATTTCATAGTTAAGTGATCATCAATTCACCATCATCATCAGATCAAAAAACCCAGGTCCTTTGTTGTCGGTGGTAAATTGAATTGGAGTTACAGAGTGGGTTTTCTTTGGGTTTCACTTTCGTTTCCGTATCAATCAAATCGATCAAACAAGGAAATTTGTGCTTTGATTGTGGGTCTCTTCGTCTCCCTTTTCTTGTTTCTTTTTTATGGTTGTGAGGTTTTGAGGACTTTTACTTTGCAAGACTTTGGATCTAACACTGGGTTCGGAAGTTTGGAATTAGATCTAGGGATAATTCCACTTCAATCCTCAGACTTTAGTTTTTTGCACTTTGTTTTGTATGTTCGTGGATTTTTTCCGTTTCGATACTCAGTTTTGAAGTTCATATCGTATCAAGTTGATTAGAATTCACGTCTTGACATCCGCCCCTCAATAAGGGCTTGATATAATTAATCGCATGTAACGAATACCAGTGAGAAATTAAAAAGAAAAAAGGTCTCGTAATGTTGTATTTCCTCAATGTAAATATATAATGAATTATATCACTGTACTATTCTCTTTGTGGTATAGAACTTGTCCAGTTTTGACTTTTTTACATTCAATTAAATTCGAATTTGACTGCAAATTAATTTCGTACTGTAATCTGAATTATATAATGAAAAGTATTGTAAACTTTTCATTATAATTTATAATTCAATTGGATATTCTACCATCATAATTTGAGATTGAGTGCAAAAAAGTCAAAATTGTACAACTCATTTAGAACGGGAATAGTATTTGTTATATTTGACCTTTTTGTTTGTTTGGCTAATTTTAAAGCCTCCCCGTCCCGTGTTAAGGTTCTTATGTTTCCATTTTTTACGTCACTTTCTCATTTCCACTTTTAGCAAACATTACTTCTAGGGGTGAGCGCAGACGGATGTGGACGGATTTTTACGAAAAATCAAACCGACCCGCCTATGGCGGATGATGATTATTATAAACCGAGGCGGGTAAAATAATTTTCCAACCCGTGACAGTTCGAGTGATAAAAATGTCGGGTGGGTGG
>JAYMSR010000824.1:0-12079 GCA_036897825.1 Plantago rigida | reverse complement strand
TCCTTATATATGATTGTATTTAGTACATACATACTTTCAAAGTACCAATGAAAATGAATAAAAAAAAAGTGTGACGATGTGGAGTCTTTTCTAGTTGATCATCATTCACGTTGTATCCGATCTTGAATCAATCTAACTGCGAAAAACTACTACAAAAACATTAAGTAATATGAGTAATCCATCCCATTTCACATACTGTGTGGACCTCATGCGTGGAACCCACATTGTGTATTTAAAGTGTCATGTTGTTACTGTCCTAACATCTACTAATAAACTAATTAGCATGCTCCAACGTCTAACTTTATCTACAAGATTTGCAATAATATATTAAGGACTTCAGTAATTTACAAATTAACCCAAATTATAAAAACAGTCGTTTCAAGAAAAATAGATGTAGCCTCCACCTCTAAACAAAAAGATATTAGGATAAGATTAGATGCAATGTTTTATAGAAATACAAAAAACTTTAGATATGAATTATATATAGAAACTCAACATGATATAAAGAGAACCAATTAAATTATCACATACGTATGAATTGAAGAACAAGAACATACTTAAGTACCTTGTAACCTTAATTAAAACACCAAGTAAGCTGCTGCAAATAAAAGACACTTGATCGGAAGATACTATGTTAATGGTTTTGGCTAACGCTTTTTATATAGTGGTGAAGTTGGCGATTACTTGACGTACTCATGTTCACTTACATTTATGACAAGGTAACAACACTTCTCAACTTCTGTTTCATCCCTTCACAAGACTGCACCTTTTGCTATTCTAAAATCGCGTTCATATCAGTGTACTTTAAGTGATTAATTGCCAAGATAATTTTCTCTCTAGATAATTCTATTAATTTACGAAATGATATATTCATGCACCGTATAAAATTGTGTATTTAACTTGCTAATCTCTTATCTTCTTGAATCGTTTCTTTTTTTCCCCATATTTACTAGTAACCTTGACACGCGGGTACCCAAATGAGACATTTTGTACGTTACCTTAAATTTTAATCAACTCGGATAATATATATTCTCTTAAAAATGATTATAATGAACCATATTTATTTAAACTGATTTATAAACCTAGATTTAAAAAAAAAAGAAGTTGTGATATCTTAATTATTTGGTTTGGTATTTAACTTGAATTATTATTTACAATTTTTTTTTTATCATATACTCGTTCATGTGGAAAATTGGAATAAACTAAAACACTATAATTAGTAAATTTGTGTCTTTCCATATTTGTAGAATAAGTTAGATATATATGATAATGTAAAATGGGACTCTTAACTGATTGTAAAAATCCTTTTAGTATTAATATAGATAGATATAGATGTTATGAAATCTTATAATAAAATAATAAATAGTTGTGAAGTACATAAGATCGTGTCTATAGATGTACTAAAACAAATCGATTAACATTATAATTAAAATAAAAATGTGTTTATTAAAAACATAAGTTTTGTTACACATAAAACATCTTATAAAAATATTCATTTATACACAATATTGTTAAATACATTATATTCATATTTAAACGTCTCAATCCATCGTTCAAGTACCTCACTAATATAGTCCATTTCAATAAATTTTAATTATATGATTTTATGAAATTATTTACTACTAGTTTAAACGTAATTCGAAGTTAAAGTCAAAATCAGTTGACCGATTAATGTCAAAATAAAAATATTTCTTTGAAACGAAAAGAGTAGTAGATACATTTGAGTGAGACTGACATAGAATAAATTATAGTCGAAAGATGCAAGGTGTTGAGATAGAGAAACCTAGTTCGGCATCGATAACCAGGACATTAATGTCAATTTCCCTTTGCATTTTCAAATTGAGAAAAACACGGTCCCTTTACTCTTTTACATCGCTCAGTTTCAACAGTCTACATCAATTCTTCACCTTCTTCAGCATTTCAGAGAAATAGTTTCGGCTCAGTGGAAGAAAGTTCTAAGGAATTGGTAAATTTCCTTCAAATTTAGTTTACAGAGATTTTAATTACTAGATTCAGTATAGTTCAATTGGAGCTTTTCTGCTGTGTTATAATCGGTCAATTTCATTCTTCGTATCCAATTGATTTCTTAAACTGGGTTATTTATTTCAATTTCAGAGGTTGTGCAAAACCTAGATTGAATTAGGAGATCAATTGAACATTTACTTGCTGTCGTCTAGCTATGGTTGCTACCAAGGTAAACGATCGCTTAACCGGTTTCTTCTTAAGTTTGCTTGAAAATGGAATCCGCGTCTAATGGAGCCCTTTTTTCTGTTTCTTCACAATTAAGGGGAGATTGATACAAGCGCAGAAAATGCCTAGCAGAGGTAATCTCTTTGACTAGAAGCCAATGGGTGTTTTCCTAGCAGTCTCACGTCTAATTGTCGTATATTTTACTTCTGAATTAGGTCGGGTTAAGGATTTCAAGGTTTATACTGAAGGTGAAAGAATGGAAGTTCCTGATTCTCTTGATAAGGGTCACAAGTAAGTTAAAATAGGTTAAGTTTATTTCATTAACGTATATTCGTGATCCTAGAAGGGATTCATTTTATATAGTCTTTGTTTTTGTCTTTACAATATGTCTAGAGTTTCTGGGGTTGGATCATTCTGGTCATGCAACAGTATGGTCTGCACGTTCCTCTTCTTGTTTGGTTTGATTGTTTTGTTTTGTTTACTGACCCTTCTAAAATAACTTTCAGAGTCAATCCTATTCCATGTAACGCTGGTGGTTCTATTCCCCATATTATTGATTCAAAGGTCGTTATATGGAAATTGTGGTTTAAGTATTGAGCATTAAGCTTTACACTTTTTCTTTTGACTTTTCCTCTACCTATAGTGTTGTATAAAGCATTCGGAGAAGATTTATGGAAAGTCTAATAAAGGTGGTAAGTCCATGTGCTCTAAGTGATACTATGAGAATCTAAGATTGGTGCTTTCAGATATGTTTTCTTAATGTCTTAGTACCTATTGCAGTGGGGGTACCTGTTGGAAGGAAAGCATTGGCTGACATCGGCAATCTCAGTGCTGCTTTTTCAAGAACTGAACAAAGAAAAGTTTCTAGATGTGGGTAAGTGAAGAACAAGCGGTAGTGGTATTGCTGTATCATGTTTATTCAAGGCCTAGAATATTACATTTGGGAGAGCCTTTAATTATTCTATGCGTTTTTGCTATTGGCATTTTGTCACATCATTTCACCATTCCTTTCCTGTCGGAGAAGCGCCAAAAGAAAAGTAAAGTAGAAACCAAAAGTTTGGAACCTTTCTGAAAGACTGAAACCAGCTCCTTATTTTCTGATGCATCACTTAACAGTGGGCACACAAATTCAGGGCTATATCCATTATCCACAATGACTTGCATCGATCATTTGGAATAACTGTGTTATTTCTTCACACTTGAGAGTACTGTATTACTCCTTAACACTTGAGCTGCCTTTCAACTTATGACATTCACTGTGGTTCTGTGTCTTATCTTTTCTTGTAGTTATTACTTATCCTGCCATTAAATAGTTATCAATGACTCTCTTTCACTTTACTTTGTGCTCATTTTAATATGTGCCTTTAATGTCTTGTAGTAATAGATATACAATGAATCTCAGAAATAAGGAACCAAGTCCACCAGACAAACCTTTGATGGTATGCAAATTAAACCTGATCACCTCAAATTTTATTTGGATGCTATCTTGTATGCTTATGGAATTCACATTGTGTGGTATTTAGCAAATATTATATACCCGTCATTTTGATATTACCTTTAAGGATTTGGATATTTGTTGTTGCAAATTTCAGATGGTTCAAGTTATGCAGCTGGGTGTTTAGACTTGCTTTAGGTTATATAGCAGTATGCAAGGTTTGAGTTTATTATAAGTATAGTGGTTTATGTTCTATTTGCAGTGGTTTTAAAATTCAACAGAGCTGATATTGCTTTTGGGAGGAGTTTGTCTAGATATCCCAGTTAGTTTTAGCATTCTCAAGATCTTTTAGTAATGTGCAAGCTGCAAGGAACATAATTTAGAAGTCTTAGGATTCAATGCGCCAGTATTGCCTGTTCTACAAACTAAGCCATGCACTTCTTTTCTTTAAACGAGCAGCTCTACTTGTACTGTTTAGTTGTTAATTAAAAGGAATAGGAACAAGTTAAATTTCTTTTGCTAATTGATTTACTAAAAATCTGTATGCAGTTCAACCTTCTCATCGATTTCTCTAGTAATCTGTTATTTGAGAAAAAAACCAAGCTCAATTTCTTTCTATATCAGGGAAGAGTGAGAGCGGACCTTAGTCGAGCTGCATTAGAAACAAAATCGTTACCCAAGTGTAAGCTGTACTTTTTCTCGTCGTTAAGTCAAGTACATTCTTTTATGCTTAACTCTCAACTTTTTTCTTAACTGGATGCAGCTGTCAAAAGAAATACTAAAGTCACCAGCAATGATGACAAAAGGACCAAATGTCGCCATAATTCTATAGCTGCAGGCGTGAGGTATGCTTTCAAATATTAAAGTATTGAACGTCGTTGCAAAATTTTTATTGAACTTGAAACTTCATTGAGTACAAACCTTTTTTTTCGTTTCTTTTGATCGAGGACATCTGTCAGAATTCCGATCCATCTCACAAGGTTTTCAAATTGCACTCTTGATGTGTCTTACTTCTTTGTTTCACCATTTGATTTATCTATGTTTTTTTGTGGTGGTGTAAAGGAAATCTTTACCAACTTTAAGGCAGACCAGCCAGTTGGAAACTCGTGCAATGCCTAAGGTTGGGATGGTATTATCACTTATTAATTTCTAAGGTTATATGTGCTTTGTTAAATGGATATGGTACTCCTGACACTATTTCTACAGGAACGTTCTGAAAAGTCTGAGAAATTAAAGGCAAAGCATGGGTTCCTTGGTAAGCTTATATGTGAAGATATCCATCTGATAACAATTGTCTATTGTGATTATAATTCATATGCATAAAGTAACTCTGTTTTCTATTTAAATGTCACAGTGAAGTCTAGTGTTGGAAAAGGTATAATACCAAATCCTAGCAGTTTGAGGAGCAGAAATCGGAGTGAAAGAGTTAGTGACGGCTTTACATTGATGTAAGTTGTGTAATACTAAGGTAGTTGCAGAATGAGTTTGGTCAGCAAATTCATTTTTTTTAGCTTCATGTGGTATTGACGTGCAAGTAATATTTGGGCTGTTGCGTCTTTTAATTCAGTAATTGTAGAGTGTTTCCAGAACTACATGTCTATAAGCATATATACGCCAGGATTATGAAGTCTTATTATTTATTTTATCTACTTGATATCCTTACAGTCTGAAATTTCATGCTGTTAACATGCTAAAAGTTCTACACTTGCGGTGTTGGATACTTCGATGTCGTATCAAATGGCTTGTTATGCTCTCCTGTTTATCTTTTAGGAACATGAACCTTGCATGGATAGCACCAGATTGCATGAGTGTACATAAACCATTCTGTTTATCTTTTATGAAAGATAATAGTTTGCTTTATTTGATCATTATCCTCAATTTGTAGGGAGTCAAGAGCACAAAGTAAGGTGGAAACAGGACTGGTACCAGGGAAATCTCTCAGAGTAAGTAGTACATGTTTATGAATTTTTTTGTCCTCCCATACTAACGGTTCTGCATTTGTCTGAGGACTTTGCATTAAGAAATTTAAGCATAGGTTGTAAGCCCTTCTGAAATATCTCAAATAGAGGTGGAGATGAAAGTTGAAACTTCAAACACTTGTGGGTAATTTTCTCTCTTTCTTACTGGGAGCTAAGAATGCCAATCATGGGTCTGAAAGTACATTTCTCGTTTTAGACCCATTTCTCTTATTTATCTCCACCTTACTATGTCTTCCTTGAAGTAAGGTTCTTTGTGGGCATAATGGAGCAAAGATGGAAATCTGCATTTTGCAACTTTCAAATGCAACCGGTCTCACCCTCCAGTCCTAAGGATTTGATCCTGGGCTGGGTTTTAATACCCATTTATGTGTGTATGTGTGTAATTCATGAAAGTGCTAAGAGAATTCCAATCATGGTCCTGAAAGTGCACTTTTCATTTTGGATGGAAGTGTATTGTAACACAACGAAATAAAAGATAAAAAGTATGTTTATAACTTCCGCACACAATTGGTTCCTCATACTTGTAAGGATATGGACCATATGGTCCTGACTGGATTGTAAAATCCTATCACCCTATGTCTGTGTGTTTCCTGTTGAAGTGAAAAAATAAAAAACATGAAAGTGTTTTTGATAATATTGGGCCTCATACTCATATGTCGGAAATGTTGCACATTTAACGTGATCTTGTCTATGGTGACATAAGATTAATATTTCATAGGACACAATAGAAAGAAGACGGCATATAGTACTTGATTAAACTTTATCTCATTGTTTTGTTCTAGTTGTCTGTTTCTTTGATTATGTGTATTTTTCCTTGGAAAGTGTGTTGCTTATCTTTTGGTATTCATATGAATTATCTTGCGCTTTGACTAATAATATACCAGGATTCAGGATGTTACTAAAATTTGTTAGCTCTAGATGTTACATGTACCAATAGCATTTGCATTAACAAATCTGGGAAGCAATCTGGGTGGCTCCTGTTCAAAACAAGGCGGTTCCTTTTCTATGGAAAATGAGCCCTTGATGAAATGAATCTGAACACCTTCTAAATTTTTACTGTCAATACTCTGATTTTGCACTTATTGTACTATATTTAAGAATTAACCAACTTTTGGTTGTTTGTAAAAGCAGGAAAGTGCCAGAGGAGACCTTGCTCAAGCAGCTGCAGAAACAAAAGGTTAGTTAGCTTTCTTGTCATTGCATGACATCCATATTGTTTTGTGATCGACTCCCAACTTCTTCTCTTGACTGCAGCTGTCAAGACAAATACTAAGGTTATATCTGATCAGACAAGGGCCAAATTTCAAGGCCGTAATTCTTTGAATGCAAACAGCAGGTATGTTTATAATATTGAACTCACTCTTGATATATCGAATGTTTGAATAATTTATCAAATGTTCAAACATCATTGAACTGTTTTTTTTTTCATTTATCCTGTTTCCATGAAGTCCTTCACAATTCCGCTCCATGTATCGGGCTTTTTTGATAGACATAAATGTTTGGACTCTTATGCGCCTGACTGCTTTATTTCTCCGTTATATATGGTGGCTTGAAGGAAATTATTACCAGCATTGAAGCCGGTCAACAGGGTGGAAACAAGCTCCATGACTAAGGTTGGGCTGTTATAAGACATTATTTTTCAACTTTCGAAATTGAAAGCTTATATGCACTCTGTTGCATGATATGGTGCTCAATTGCTCATAACATGTACAGGAAAGTTCTGAAAGATCACAGAAGTTTAATGGTAAACATGGCTTTCTTGGTAAGCTCTTATGTTAAGACAACATCCAGTTCCCTGTTCTAAGAATTATGCTTATATTTATGTTCAATATTATTTTTTTGAGTTCTCAGTGAATTCAAGCTTTAGGAAAAGTAATGTGCCCAAACCTATCACTTTGAGCAGCAGACCTCGGCGTAACTGAGTTAGTGATGGTTTTGCAGTAATGTAAGTGGTGTTTCCAGTAGACCTTGAAGTGTTACTTTTTATTTTTCTCATTCACATTATATTGGTATTGTCACTGCTCTCTCTCTCTCTCTCATACTTTTTCTTTTAATCTGGTTTATTTTAGCAGTAATCTTAATTTACATCTACTTGCTATATGCTTATAGAAGTAGTAGAAAGATGTATCATAAAGCTAATGCTGAGTGATGTTTGAAGTATAGAGCATCTAGTTATTTGTTTAGTATTTCAAATACTTCTCTTGATTGAGGAACATGTACGACGGAGTAGTAGAGATTCTCTTTATAAATATTTCAGACATGTTTCTCTTGTCATTTTCTTATAATCAATTATTTTGGATAATTATCTGATACATACCTAGAGTTGTAAGACTTTATACTTTAACACAGCAGATGAAGTATGCACCTCAGCAAGTAGCCTGAAAACGGGGTATGCTGCTTAAGTATATACGCTGCTTAGGTTACACTGTAATGGACAATTTTTTGTTTGATGGTTTAACACTGTAACCATATTAACTTAATGCCATTTGCATGAATGAGGCTAGCTTGCATACTGTTGTGTGCTTTGTTTTGGTTGATCATTATTCATTGCAAATTGTAGGCCTTCAAGGGCACAGAATAAAATGGAACCTGGAATGGCTTCAAGGAAACCTCTCATGGTAAGTAAGAGATACTATGATGTTTTTCTTTTGTCTCGCTGCATAATATACACAACTAAGTGTATTTATGGTGAATTTGTTGTATTTGCTTCAAAATCATGGCAAGACTACTTGCTTAGTGGAAAGAAGGAAACCGTATAAGGAAATTAGTACTTGCATTCTTGTAATCTGTTTTTTCTTTATTACTAGTAATACTGGTCTTTTTTTTTCTTTTTCCAAGAACAAGGTCGTCTCTCAATTATTTTGTTTCTTACATAAGTAGGCTGGTGTTTGATTCTAATCAGAGCTAGTGTTTTTGGTTCAACCATTCTATGTCATATATGGTAACTCTAGGGCAATTCCATCTTGTCTTCAAATATGTTAGGAATGGATGTATCGGCGCTACATTCTGATGATAAAAGGTTAATTACAAAGCTACAGACTTGAGTTCCTACCTTGAGATTAATTGGTGTGTTAAGTTTATTAGACTCGATTTTCTCTGACATCAACTTTATATTTGTGAACCAAATATAACTCTTGTCATCCATCCAATGTTCAGCTTAATGCGAAAAGCACAAGTAAAATTCTTGACCATCAGAAAAAATCACAACCAAGCCATGTGTTTCCTATGAAGAAATTGAGATCCAGCCCTGATGTTACAAACAAGAGAAAGCAGAAGGTTTCTACGTCTAAAGATATTCTTTCTGAAGTTATGAACAAGAGAAAGCAGGAGTTTCTATCAAAAGATGCCCCTCCAACTGTTGCACTAGAGGAATCTACATCACAGGAGGTTATGTGTACCAATTCCAGCCATATTGGCAGTAGTTCATCAGATAGTATTACAAAGAGAAGGTCCAGTCGTAGGAACTCATTTACATATTCACTTTTATCTGGATCAAAGGTAGTAATTATGCAATTCTACATCTAATATACTTTTTTCATCTGATTCTGCTAATGTCATTTTGTTGTTGCTAAAGGAATGCAGTAATGTTACACCTGGGAAACCTCTGCCGAACATATATGATGAACGCAATCATCTTGAAGTTAGTGATTATGTTGACGACATATATTGCTATTACTGGTTTATGGAGGTTGGTTATACTTGTAATGTTGTGTCACATAATTGCACCGCCATTTCTGCATCAAGGAAGATTTTTAACTCAATATCCTGTTGCAGGCGCAGAATCCTCCTCTGAAGAATTACTTCGAAATACAGCAAAATCTTACACCACAGATGCGTGGTATACTGATCAACTGGCTTGTTGAGGTAATTTCATTTTATAGCATATACCTCTCATTGCTAGTCATTCTCTAGTGTTTTAGACTGATTCTGATGATTTCGATATCAGGTTCATCTTAAATTCAACTTGAAAGAAGAAACCCTTTTCCTGACTGTTATGCTCTTAGATCGGTACCTTTCACTCCAGTGCATAAAAAGGAATGAAATGCAGCTGGTTGGCCTTACAGCTCTTCTGCTGGCTTCAAAATATGAAGATTATTGGCATCCCACTGTAAATATTTTTATTGCACGCTTATCTCTATATTCACATGCTTGCATTAATACAAGGCCTCACCTTTTCTGGTTCTGTCTGCGATTGACTGCAGGTGGCTGACTTAACCAGCATCTCAGTGGAATCATACACTAGACGTCGGAATGCTTCAAATGGTGGGTTCATCATACCTGAATTACTAGGGAAAATTACACCTGCTCCCTGATATACACCCATAACTCATCCATCCGGGCCTTAACATTTCATTAATAACATTTTGGTCCAAAATCGAATTTTAGAGTTGACCAGCCAAAAAAATAATTTCCATCTGGATATATCAGCATTGACGTGGAAAATCATGTTTTGGCGGGAGAGACTAATTAGGGCAAATAGAATAGAGAAAAAGGGGGAAATTGTCTCATTCCTCACCAACCCTTCTTCTTCTGCAACACCATATTCTCTTCAATCTTACTGTCTAAATTCGACCATAATCACAAACTCAACTTCAATTTTACGTGTCCCATTTGAATCGTCTGCTATCGCGCTTGGTGAAGGTGCAAGAATTTTGGGTTTCGATGCTTCGAAAGGCAACAATGGCGGGTGAGTATCTCTTTACCCTAAAATTTCTGAGTTCGTGTATATTTCTGGTGCATGGTATGGTAGATGATGTTGGTGAAGGTATCGATTAAGGAAGGAATTGGTGTTGCAAAATTTTGATAGAAAAACCCTAGCTTTACTGTCTTTTCGTCTTCTGTTAGTAAGTGTTTAAGAACAAAGGTTCACTTGATGTTGTTATGGTGTTGTTGATGATAGTATTTTTTTCTGTGTTGAGTATAAACGAGTTCGATTATGCCTTATTGTAGTTCAATTTCGAATGAGTGTTTGCCGTTTTTTGTGTTTTGAAATTGCTCAGTGTTGTTACTTTGTTCTCAACCATTTTGTGTTGTGTTACGTTGACAGGTGATGATTTTTTAAATATAAGGATGCATTTTCGAAAGGAACAGTTCATACTCTACAATGTATGTACGAAGAGGTATAACTACTCTAAACTCATGAAAGATGTTATGAAAGAGGTAATAGATGATGTTCATGCCAACTTCTCTCTGTTTTGGACTATGAAATATTATGTTGAGGGTTCATTTGAGCAATATGAGGTTTTAAGTGATAGGGATGTTGAATTGATGTTTGAGAGAAACAAAAAACACAAAGAAGTTGAATTGCATATAGAAACTGATGATGTTGAGCGCTTGGCTAATGCTAGTAAATGTGATGCTGATGTTGAGGATTGTATCACCCTCCAGTTAACACTCAATTACCAACTAAGAGAACTAGGCCTTTTAGGTACAGAAGAATTGCCAAAACCTTTTCCAAAAAATGTTTATGTTGATTTAACCAATTTGTCAAGTGATGATGAAAGTGAAAAACCTCCAACCTCAATGCATAAAATTGAGAAACCTCCCATCCCAATGCATGAAACAGAGAAACCTCCCACCCCTATGCATGAAAATTTTGTTTCTCCTCCTACTGTGCAAACCAATACTCCACTTGCTTCTCCCCCAACTGGCCATACAAATACTCCACCTGTTTCTCCTTCTACTGTCCATGAACAAAGTCCACCAGTAACTCCTTATGTGCCTCAATTTGTACTAGAAACTGAAACCATGATAGATCAGGAAGACATTGGATTAGACATGAATGACTTATCCTTTGAGGATCTTCTCAACTTTGTTCTACACCTTCATACCAGTCCCCAAGCTTCAAACCATGACACAAATGTCCCTGAAAATGATAATGTGGTTCAAGATGAAGTTCATTCACCAGAAAAGATTTCAGAAAAGGACAAGGGCAAGGGGAAGATGGTAGATTCTGACAGTGAGTATGGTGATTATGGGGAGGATTGTCCTCCTTTTGAGTACTTGTATGGTTTAGAGGGTGAAGCCATAGGTTTCAAAAGATGTGTGAAGACCAAAAAATCTGAGAATGATGATGATGGAAGTGATAGTAGTTCTAGTACTGAACTTGATGAGGATGAGGTATATGGTGGTGATGATGTATCTGAGAATGATGGAAAACCTGAGACTATAAGAAAACCTGAGAATGTTGATGCACCTGAGAATGAGATAGGGAGTGATGAGGATTAGGCTTATGAGACATCTGATGAGTGTGATAATGGAATGAAGATGAATTTGATGCAGCAAATTAAAAATGGAATAAAGAGTTCTGATGAGTTGGTTTTATACCGTCTCAACTGGTCTTTTTTACCATCTTTTTACTATCTTTAAGTACGGTTTTATTCGCTTTCCTTAGAATACTTTACTTGTTTTGTTTTTCTTGTGTCTTGTAGGTTTTTGGTCGAATTGCGTGGTTTGGATGTAAACGGATGCATTT
>JAYMSR010000823.1:0-12081 GCA_036897825.1 Plantago rigida | reverse complement strand
CCCAGATGATTTGGCACCAAAAAATGACGTGGAATGCCAAATAAGCAGCCTGGCGTGTGCTCCGGCATCCGGCGTTGACCATTGGGTTAATATGTAATTAAATCTTCCAAAATTTCAATTTTTGTAATAAATCTAGCGCCAGGTACTAATCTGTAATTAGCCTATCTAGTAGGGGGTGGTTTTGTAATTTTTTAATTTAATATACCCCTTCCCCTATGTATCACCAGGTATTTTATTAAATTTTGAGACTTTTGCCCATCTTTGATTTTGAATTATGTAATAAAAGACAAGACCAAAATGATATTTGCATTTTTCATTAAAACATGAGGATCGAACAATTTTCAGTATTTTAGTTTATGTTGATGCTATAATATTAACGGATTCTTGTAGAGTTATTATTTTGTTAGGAAAGGTTCAAGCACTTAGATTGTATTGTTGATTTATTGTACAATTTGTACTTGTATTAGAGCTTGGCTTGGTCTCTTTGACTATGTATTTTCCGTGGTCTTTAATATACTTTGAAACTTCATGCGAAACGGCAGTAAATAAATAAATAAAAGGAGTAAAATATTGAAAACTCTATTACATGTACAACATTTGTAATTTACAAATTCAGAAAGATACATTTAACATTCTTACAACATAAAGTTAATGCAACTTAAATTAGGACATCTTGGCCAAAACGATCACAAATTTGATTGGAAAATCCTTACCTAGACCGGGTTTATGTACGTTATGAGTAGTAATGAACTAATGATCCACACATGCAAGTAGGCGATATAGCGCATTCCATGACACAAGGTCTGTGCAAAATTCATAAACCCAGTCTAGATAAGTTTTTCCCTGTTTGCTATACTTAGTTAAGCAGGGCTATGTGTAGTACAAAAGATGTGGGCAAAGTGCATATGCAATCCGCACCGATCTGGAGATGCTCCATGGCTACAGCTCCAGAGCCTGTAAAAGCAGCCCGAGTCATGTTATCAATATATAAGACATAGAAATTTGGCAAATAGCAAAGTCAAACATATAAAGAACTTAGGAGCATTCTAAAAAGCATGTATGTACCTTAGTAGTGGGAATAAACCACTTGCCATCTTTCCATTCCTGATGTATACGCAATTGAGGATGTTTAAACCTCCCATTGTCACCAGCCCTGAAGTCGACAATGTATTTATTGTCTTGCAGGACACTCGAAATTACACCCTCCCACCAATCACCCTCATGCAAAGCTTCAATTTCTTCTAGTTCATTAAAACGCTCAACTACGCAAATAGTGGGTGGTCGTGGCCTTATGTGTAGACAGTGAACCTTTTCTGTTAGCAAAGTTTCACCATCCTCCTCCATGAGATTATCATATCTCACCATGTACGAATCATCATGACAACTCTCAATTACAGTTGCGTGGAACCAAGCCCCTTCAAAACCTGCCCCATCTATGATAACTTCAACGAGTTGTCCGGCTAGAAAACCAAATCCATTTGTGCTCTTAGCTGCAGTTGGCAAAGGACTCGGCTGCATTTCACTAGGAAGTTGCTCCAGTGCACGTGATGATGGGAGTTCTTGCATATCACATGATGATGGGAATGGCCCCTGCATTAGAATAGATTAGCAACATATCATATTGTTTCCAATCAGATTGAAATTTCAAAATCTCATCATTTTGAAATTAAAATAGGAACATGAACATTTAGAATGAATTATCATGAAAAATTATATCTTGCCATTTATGAGATCGCCTTTGTTTTTTTTTTCAAAATGCTTTATATGCGCAAAATGTCACTCTTTCTCAATCACTTATCGCATAATGCGTGTGTGCGCTATACTATTAAGCACCACTTGTGCAATTCTTTCTCAATCACCCACTGTATAAAATTCCTAATCCTGACTCTTTGCCTCTAGCTAGTAAATGAACCTAATTCACCAAGCACTGACAGCAGAAAAAATTTTAAAATTTGAAAGCAGGGGAGTTTTCTAAAATAACTACTGTACGTTGCTAACTCTATTTACCTCAAAATCACATACTATTAGATAGAAGTTTCCATAACAAAAAAAGTTACTCTAGTCATATAATCTCCCTACTGCTAGAAACCGATCTAGCTAAGCATCTAGTTCACAATTTCATACAATAAGATGCACATCACAGTGACATAACATAATTGTTACATTTCCAGCTAACTAACATCAAATCACAAAAGGCGTGCAATAGAGATAGCACATTACATGCACAGATTAATAATCCACCAAATGAGAGATTGCGCATTACAGGCACAAATTCATAATCCATGAAATCAGACTAATCATCTCAACACAAAATCATCAATCCATCACAAGAATAAACAAAAAAGAACAGCCCAAAATCGAAGCAACAGTCATCTAACTGACCTCCTGACCGATAGCCATTCATGCACCAAACATCATGGAAGGCTGCGGATGCCAATTACCATACACCCACTCCCGATGAAACCTCAATTTGGAAGGCCTAAAAGCCCTCTGTTCGTGAGAATACCTAAAGAAGACAACATATATATATATGACTCCAGTGATGATACCTTCCCACCACACGGAATGGTTGAAAGCATCAACGGCATCGTCAATTTTGAACACCGGGGCGTGAATGTGAGGCGGCCTGAGTTGCGACAATTGGAGCCTCTCCTTCAAGGGCTGGTTGTACTCTTTTGCACATGCGAATTATGGTGCCCAGGTACCATGAGCCGCAGGCTCCTTGCTTCTGATTTCACCTGAGAGGATGCCTTCAAGTACTGGGAAATTCGACATTTTTGTTTGGTTGCTGCTAGGGTTTGAATCGGAGTGTTGTGTTGAGTGTAGTTTTACTATACTACATTTAGAGAGAGCAGAGTACTATATAATTTGAATGTCAGTCGGACAATTATACTACATTTACAGATACTATAGTAGTATCAATGTTTATTCCACTCCAGTCAGACAACTATACCAGTAGTACTACATCGAGAGATCATTTCAATATTCACATTCAATCCATTCAGACAAATTATGCTTCTTCGGTACCTCATTACTAGAATCCTCAAGCCCCGCTTTCATCTTTTCCAACACGATTTCTGTTGCATAGGAATTTCGGAAGGATCCACTCCTAATCTAGAATTAGTGCAACACGATACGCATACCCAGCGCAATATGTTATCGTTTTTCTTATAAAATTGAATGCATAAACTCTGAGTTAAAACTTTGTGCAGGCCGAGCGCAATATCTCATCGTTTTACTTATAAAATTGAATGCGTAAATAATGCGTTAAAACTTTAGGCCAGTGCAAACGATTTCATTTTTTTCCTTGTTCGAAATATCCATGGTTCTTAATCGTGGAGAATTGAAGCTGTAAACAACTATGGTTCATATTTATGCGTTGTTTCTTAAATTACTTGCATTTTAGGTCGATATGAAAACTTACTAATTGTGAAAGTGTAATCTGTTGTGCTTAGGAACAAATCAACAGGCGGATTAAAATATCAAATTAAAATATGTACCAGGTATTCATAGTCAAGAAAATCTAACTCTCTACATAGTTTAGCATAAGCAATGACGAGGGAAGGGAGTCAAATTCCCATGAACTTTTAACTCTTACATGTGTACCATGTGGCTCACGATAGCTGGTTTCATATCTTGATTTTGTTAACTTTTTCGTATTGAATTTTATGAAGGTATTAGTACAAAACATTTTTTAACTTCATACTTTAAACCTTTTTTGCATTTTCTTCCATTCTATTTTTCACTGCATTTCCCATCTCAAGCATTACAAAGTGAGGTGGGTGAAAGTTTATACTTGATTTAGTAGCAAGTGATTTCTAAAAGAAACATTGACATTATATGTTGTTAACAAATCCATTTGCGCTCTTCGCTGCAGTTGGCAAAGGACTCTGTTGCATTTCACTAGGAAGTTGCTCCAGTACACGTGATGATGGGAGTTCTTGCATATCACGTAAGGCTGGGAGTGGCCCCTGCATTAAAAAACATATCTATCTATGAGATCGCCTTTGTTTTTTGAAAATGCTTTATCTGTGGAAGTGTCACTCTTTCTCAATCAATTATCGCATAATGCGCTATATTATAAAGCACCACTTGTGCAATTTTTTCTCAATCACCTATCGTATAAAATTCAAAATCTTGCCTCTTGCCTCTAGCTGGTAAACAGAACTAGCTAAGCATTTAGGTCACAATTTCATACAATAAGATGCGCATCACACTCACAAAACTGTTACATTTCCATCTAACCAACATCAAATCGCAAAAGGCGTGCAATAGAGAATGCACATTACAGGCAAAAATTAATAATCCAACAAATGAGAGGTTGCTCATTACAGCAGGCACAAATTTCATACAATAAGATGCACATCACACACTTACATAATTGTTAGATTTCCAGCTACCTAACATCAAATCGCAAAAGGAGCGCAATAGAGAATGCACATTGCAGGCACAAATTAATAATCCATCAAATGAAACAAATCATCCCAACACAAAATCATCAAAAAAAAAAAAAAAAAAAAAGCAACCGAAATGGAAGCAAGAGTCAGCTAACTGACCTGGTGATCGATAGCCATTCGTGCACCAAAGACCATGGAAGTCTGTGGATGCCAATTACCAAACACCCACTCACGGTGGACCCTCAATTTGGAAGGCCTAAAAGCCCTCTGTTCGTGAGAATACCTGAAGAAGACCACATACTTCAAACCTGCCTCTTCTTCTATGATTCCAGTGATGATACCTTCCCACCACCCGGAATGGTAGAAAGCATCCACGACATCGTCAATTTTGAACACCGTAGCGTGAATGTGAGGCGGCTGGAGCGGCCTGATCTGCGACAATTGGAGCCTCTCCTTCAACCGCTGGTTGTCGTCTTCCACGAGAGTGTTGTACTCAACGATGGCCTCAGGGCTGCTTTTGCACATGCGAATGATGGTTCCCTGGTACCATGAGCCGGCGAATCCAGGCTCCTTGCTTCTGATTTCGACCGGAGAGGATGCCTTCAAGTACTTCTCCACCGGGAAATTCGACATTCTTGTTGGTGCTGCTAGGGTTTCAATCGGAGTGTTTCTCAACTGATTGGGAGTCTGTGTTGTGTTGTGTGGAATTGCGTGTGATATATTTATAGTCGGGGAAGAAGGGGAAAAGGAAAGTTGATATACTACTACATTTAGAGATACAGACTTTGAATTTTTATTCCACTCTAGCCAGTCAGACATTTATACGAGTACTACATTTAGAGATCAGTGGAATATTCACACTCACTTTACTATGACAAATTATACTCTTTGGGCTCAGCTTAGGCCCACCTGTACCTCGTCACTAGCATCCCCAATCCCCTTTTTAACGTTTCCTACACGATTTCTGTTGCATAGGAATTTGGGAAGAAACCACTCCTAATCTAGAAATATCGCAACATCATACACAAGTCGAGCGCAATATCTTATCGTTTTTTTTATAAAATTGAATGTGTAGTAAACTATGTGTTAAAACTTTGTGCAGGTCAAGCGCAATATCTCATAGTTTTTCTTATAAAATAGAATGCGTAAACTATGCGTTAAAACTTTGTACATGTCGAGCGCAATATCTCATCATTTTTCTTATAAAATTCAATGCGTAAACTGTGCGTTAAAACTTTATGCTAGTGCAAACATTTTTGTTTTTTTTACTCGTAGGATTAGATTTATCAGGAAGAACTAAGCAGAAAACAATTATCATGGTTCATATTTAAGTGTTCATCCGATGTTTTATGTTTATAGTAAATTTCTCCACTTAGATTTTGTGTTTTGTGGGAGCAGAGAAGAAGCGAATTTGTTCGAGTTCAACTAGACTCGTTAACAAAACAAGCTAATTTTTTGAGTTTGAACTCGAGTAACAATATTTAACTCGAACTAAGTTCATCTGGTTTGAGCTCAAGTGGGGCTTGAGATCATTACTCAACAGTGCATGCACATATAGGAAAATGTATAATGTATCAATCATTATTCAACTCGATAAGCAAAACAAGCTCTTATTGAGGTTGGCTCAACTTGAACACCTTATAGAACGGTCGAGTTTGAGCCTTATCGAAATGAGTTAATACTAGACTCGCGTTAAAGCACTATTTACAAGTGAACATTATGCCATTCCTGTGAGACTACAACATGTAAAGTAAACCAATCTCTTATTGAGGTTGAGAGCTCAACTTGAATACCTTATAGAACAAGTTAAATTTGAGCCTTATCGAAACGAGTTCAACCTTCGTTAATACTCGAATCGCGTAACAACACTAATTACAATTGAACATTCTTCCATTCCAGTGAGACTGCAACATGTAAAGTAAACCACATAATATGGTCATCCGGATAAAAGGATGAATAAAATGTGATTGATAACGTAATAGTATGACAAAACAGTGAAACACAAAAAACTCACCTTCACTCTGCAAAAAGAAATCTAATGTCAAACCAAACACAATGAGATACCAACTGCAAAATACTCACACTATTAAACTGGTATGTTCATGATGCTGAGTAGTGCAGGAATTGCTAGACTGGAACCTCGTTTATAGAACAATATCTACACTGACTGGCAGGATAACAACTGCCAAACGTTTCATTCAATAACAAAAACACAGAAGCGGTTCGGGTGCTTTGTGTGTTAGTCACTGTTCTTGTGATAGTTACAGCAGTGGCATTACGGTCTTGCACCCAATTTTCATTAACAAGTTGAAGTTCCATATTGCTGAATTCCCCTTGCTGTTCTTCAAGTATCTTCTTTGCTGAATCAACGATAATCTTGCTTGAGCCTTCAACATCAATCAATTGAAGAGTCGGTATACTTTCAATCTCAGTTGGTAAATCTAATTCACTCTCCATATACCAAAGAACAAGGCTCTCAAGACATGGAAAATCAGTGTCATATACTTCCCAGTCGTCCAGATTTGTATTTTCAATCTTCAGGTACTTGAGGCAGGGGAAATCATCCTCATCTACGCTCCATTCGCCATCCGTTTGGCAATCGATCACTTTCAACACTTCAAGACATGCCCTATCTTTGCTGTCATATCTTCCCAACGAAAAATGAAACCACGCAAAGTCAGCTCCTTGAGTGATATTGGGAACTCCATGCTTACCAGAAACTGTGACCGAATCATTATGTCACCTCTGGATGGGCCATAACAACACAGTGACTCAAGTTTCTATAGACGGCCAAGATTACTCAGACAGTAAGACGACAACATGCTGGGTTCTTCGTAAATCATTTTCAATTTCCTCACGTTGGGAATTCTCCTTATCACTTCTTCAGTAATGTTTGGAGATTTACCAACACAAAGCAATTAGGAGCATCCGAAGGATCAGGAAGAAAAACATTCCAAATCATGATATGCCGAAGTTGGGGCATCTCCCAAATTTCATATGGTGCAACAAAGTTTCCCCGGTTCAAAATTATTGTTTGTAGATTCCACAAGAGGTTTATTGAACTAGGAATAATACAGCTAGAGTTAACCTGGACAAAATCAAGATATCTTGAGTTTAGTAACTTGGTAAATACTTTTTCTGGATGGCCGTGCTCCATGATGCATACCCTCATCAGTTTGCCATCAACTGACTGTTCCAAATTGAACTTAACTTGGCTTATCAATGAGCGTAATGGTGATGACAACAGACCCGGGTTGAATTCAGGGAAGAGATCATCTAATCGCATGTATCTACTGAAAATCAATTGGACTGGCCACATGAAATCATCATTTGACGCATAGTGATGCCTCCAAATTAATCGGCATGTCTCCATAGGCCAGCCTTCTTGCAGTACTAGGGACTTGATTAACATGAGGGCAATAAAAAACACTGGTGACATGGAGAAAATTTTCTTTTCCAACTTCCAAGCACAGATCCCTCAAGAGATCATGAATTCTGCAACACCTAATATTCCCAGTTGTTCTGACCTGAGAGGCAACGTCTTCCAAACTTTTGTCTTCCATGGGTTTTAAAAATCCTTCAGCAACCCATAAATGGATGAGTTGGGAGACATGGATCTCACGATCCTCTGGAAAAACTCCAAAATAAAGAAAGCACGGTTTTAAGTGAATAGGCAAGTGATCATAGCTCATGTATAGTATCTTTAAACAACGTTCTTCATCTGTTAAACTTACAAATGAACTTACATCACTTGCAACATTCTCCCAATACTCGAGTGTCAGACTTTGTAATTAGTCCCCCAATCACGCTAATTGAAAGTGGAAGGCCCCTGCAACTATTGGCGATCTCCTTCCCAATTTTTACTAGTTCAGCAGGGCAGTTTACTTTGTCAGAAACTTTCTTACAAAGAAGGCTCCAGCTTTGTTTCTTATTTAGGAGTTTCATCTCATGAATATAAGAAGAACCCAAGATACTTGTCAGATTTGAAAGCATGGTGGTTATCAAAATTCGACTCCCCTTAGATTCAGATGGGAGGAAACGATTTATCCCATCCCATGCCTCAAGATCCCAGATATCATCAATCACTATCAAATATCTGCGGCCACATAACAGTTGGTACAATTTCCGTCCCAATTCAGCTTTATTAAGCTTGTCTGGAGCAGGAACACCAAGTTCTTGTAGCAGGCCAAGAAATATTTCTTGTACATCAAATTCATGAGATACCCTGATTGAACCCGAACATCAAAGTGTTGCTCAATAACCTTTTCGCCATAAATATTTTGGGCAAGAGTAGACTTCCCAATTCCACCCATCCCAGTGATTGTTATGACTTGGCGGCTCGATTAGTGTGCTGTAAGTTTATCCATGTTGGTTTCCAAGGACTCCTTTAATCCTGTCACAGTACCCTCCTCTGTGCGGCTGACAGGAAGCCCTGACGAACTAGCTTGCCCCAATTCTCTAGGTCGGGGATTCTCAGGTACTCCACGCCTTTCGCCATACTCCACTGCTTCTTCATTGATAGAATCAATGCGTTTTATGACTTGTTGGGCAGACTGAAAGAAATTATTTGCGCTGTTTTTCCATTTAATTATTGATGTTACAAGATTTATGACTCTGTTTATGATGTTCTTGTTTCGTGATCGACACTGAATGGCATGTACTATGTAAGACTCAATGGCATCTTCAGCTTCATATGCTACAGAGACAATTCACCTCTCTAGAGCTTCTAATATATTGCTACCACCGGAGGAATACTTCTCAAAAAAATCGTGCAAGAAACTAACCTTTTGACGGAGAGATTCAAGCTGGCTTTTTTGCTCATCCTGAAAGATCAGATGGAAATCATGGTAGAGCTGGATTTGCTCCATGAGATGGATCAGAGAAACTATAGCTGCATAAGCCGTCATTCCTGTTCCGATTCTTTCGTTTCTCATCATCTGCTGAAAATGTAAGAAAATGCAACAACATAAGAGTGGTGGAATGTCTTGTAAGTAGTGAAGAAATAAAGGAGTAGAGTCGACGATTCACCTGAGATCAGGATCAAGCTAAGACAAGAAGATTAAGTGCTAGGAAGCTATTTGCTTTGACCTGCCTGATTGTGCAAGAAGGTAGAGTTCATGATTAATTCAACCATCAACTCTACATATTGGTTCGGTTACTTGCTTTCAATTTTTCAAGAATACAATATTGTTGACCCTTACCTAATAATGATTAGAAGATGGAAACTCGCAATAATGCATTAACCTAAGAGATGCTCAGTCATGAAATGACAGCAAAACAGATATAATATGCACTTTGACTTATACTCCCTGCATAATCAAGTGTTATGATAGGCACCCATATGTATGAAAATATGCAGAAATAGTTTCTATAACAATCACCTTACACAGGATGGTTGAAAATTAAACCAAACAAATATTTACCCTCGAGGACACCTGCTGTGAAACCAACTGCGGAAAGGATATAAAATAGGGTTGTAAATGAGTTGGTCCAAACAGAAATTCAGTCTTATTGAGTCTGGCTTGCTTCACCTACAGTTGAGTTTGAGCTCAACAAGCCTCACAAGTTCATGCAGAGATAGATCAACAGGAGCTCGAACTAAACACGAACAGAGCTTTCTTGCATGCAGCTTGCGAACAACTCAACTCATTTTTACACCCCTAGTTTGGAAAATTAAGATACAGGAACTGAAAATCTATATTGCAGATTTGACATCAAGGTAAAAGAAATGCATAATGGAAGATGATAGTGAACTGAACTAAATAAACAACTTGTTGGTCATTTGACAATAGTGTTTGGTACAGTCCCACCAATGTATCTTCGCGGAAAGATCACAAAAAAACGTCACAACACTTTACATGAATGTATCAATAACTTGTTGAGCTTGGAGCCAGAAATCAAAGAGTCAAAAGACGAAGAATAGGAGATGCTACACAGAATATGAAATGAAGAGAAAACTTGACAATAATCTCTATCATACAGCCACTTTATTAACTCTAAAAGCATCCATAACCTTGCGGAGATCTCCTTCTTCTTCCACGAATGATTTTTCAGGTGTCTGTAATCTTAACTCGTAGAGTCTGTTGTTCTCAACTCCAAGTACTGAAAGATAACGCCTATCCCATTCTAGACCTTGCACCCGATCCTGAGGCATCACAGCCAACTCATTGTTGCTTGCATATGACTTTATATTTGCCTAATTACATCAAACATCATTACTTAAGTTAGATTCAGATAGAAAACTGAATGAACAAACTGCATTTATTTTGGGGAGACGTTGAACCAATTATTGTAGTATAAGTCTTACCTCAACAATATAATAGAGCTTCCCATCACTGGCTACTTTTGATGATGTCGAAAGAATACTCGACTCACGCCTCACACCGAGTCTTGTAGACATAAACTCCGTCAAATACTGCCTCAAAACCTTTTTCCCTGCTTCTGCCGGTGAGCCTAAATCTTCGACACTCTTGTAGTCCGAGGAAGATGGTGATGATATATTCACTGAAAGATTTTCGTCAAGAACAAAGGGATCCCTGAAGAATATATCAGCACCAGCGCCACGGACTTGAATCCAGTTTGAAGGGTATTGAATGGAGTAGCCATCAAAACTATCTATGTATTCCCTGAACACAATAGATTGTGCACATGCAATTTTGTGCTCACCAACTTGTGAAGAAAGAAAGCCTGATAGGATCAAGGCCATTGCATTTCTTCTCGTAACTGCAAAATCTTTATTCTGGTTATAAATACAAGAATTTATCTAGTGAGAAGCTGCACAAAACAGACGATGACATTACTGTAAAATGAGATTACATCTACATGTTGGTTTACATTTAGGACCTAAAAGAAAATTGTCAGACACTGGCACATTATGATTCTTTCGGACTGCAGACTACAGCCTATTAACGACAAATATTATTTTTCTTGCCAATATGCCTTTAAAACTTGAACCATAGAGACAATATTCTACGCATATTATGAGTAGTTCGCAATTGCATTCATCTTCATCAGTACGGCTTACTGTCTACCAACTGCCATCTCCAAGGTCAAACCCGAAAAGCTTTAAGAAAACCAGACAGTCCCAAATTTCTAGTTTATTGGTACAGTTTTGCAGCAGTATGCTACAAAAGGAAACAATTATTGTCTTTTACTCTCATTGTTAGTTAGAATATGCTGCATAGGCACATCAACACCTACAGCAGCAAGCAGCAGGTTTGCATGGCTCCCCAAACTCAGCTGTTATCGTAAACAATGACTACACATCGCCATGATCTCTATGATGCACATGTAAGTTCTTTACGCCTTTGCCCATTGACCATCAAAATAATATTTTTGTCAGTAAAATTCTAGAGAACTAGCACGTTTGTGATGTGAATTGCCTTGTCCTGTATCTAGCCTTTCATTAACTAAGAACAACAACATACTCTACCATTAAGATCAAAAATAGTCCACAATAACATTAAAAGCACCTTGCATTGCATAGAGCACAAGTTTTCTTCACAGTTGCATTTTGCTAATAGTCCTCTAGCAATTTAAGCCAATACATTCTTTTACATATCAGATTCTAGTCATGAAACCAATCAATATTTCGAACATATCTGATTTTCATCATTTGTTGGCAGACAATATGAGTAAGCAATAGCTCAGACAATGTATCATGCTTTGAGGCAGATAGCAATAC
>JAYMSR010000822.1:0-12086 GCA_036897825.1 Plantago rigida | reverse complement strand
TTTAAATATACGACACAAGTAACCCAGAAATATACCTCATCAAGTATCCTATCATCACTGATTTTCTGCATCTTCACCGCCCCTGCAAGATTCCAACCAGATAACATTGTGCGTTCGAAAGCCTCAAGGTTGATCGACTTCCTCGAGAGTATCCTACCAACCAGACAGAGTTCGTGGCTGATCGAAGTAGTAGCCCAAACATTCGCCGGAATATCGACTTTCTGATTCTCTGACTCAGTGAGAGCCATCTTGTCCCCCAGACTTTCCAATATATGTTCCATGAAGTCGACCAAACAGAAATCACCACGATCGTGAGAGACTATGAGAGATTGAGATCAATGAATCAACCAGAATGTCCTGTTGACACAAAAGAAAAGGAAAAACACACACCCTCGCACCAGTAATGAGGGTAGGATGAGAATGACAAGATAAGGAATGATAATCACTGATAATAAAAAAAGATCTTATGTTGTTTTGAAAACAGATTTCGAAAGGCAAACGAAACTGAATAAAATAGACTTACAACCCGAGAATTCTGACCTCTCCAAGAAACACTCGAAAGAATTTTTGGGGTGGCCTCACTAACACTCAGGACGATAGAACTCAATCTCCAGTGAAGAGAGTGGAGTTGTTGTTGATTTACATAAATATAAAAACAATTGATAAAAAACTATGATTGTTTTCTTCCAAAACAATGGTGATGGTTTATTATAACAGTAAAAATTTTAATTGATTCATAATATAAACATTTACAACTTTGTCGAAGTCATATACCAAATACATACCAGAAAAAATAATTAGAAAAAAAATCACACAACAATTTATTTATCAGTTGCAACTTACAACACATCCTTTTGATTAAACATTGCAAATGCGAAAGAAATACGAACTAAATGCACAAAACTAAATGATCTCAATGCTTGGAAATTAAAGAAACCCGTGGAGAAATGATTAGAAAAAATATCACTAACAATTTATTCACATGTCACAACTTACAAAGGCAGACACATCCTTATGATGAAACATTGCAAATGCGAACTTAATGCGCAGGATTAAAAGATTACAATGCTTGAAAATTAATGATGCCGGATTCCGGGGTTCCGTTCAACATACTTACGCATCCAAACATGCTTCCCGTTTATGGTATGTTTCACCTTCTGACAACCATCTAGTATTGCATCGATGAAAGCCACCCGCAAAAAGACGACTGTGGCAAAAAGGACTTGTTCGCCTGGTCGCACTTCTTGCATGTGAATTTCCTCAATGCAGTTCCCTAGTAGAATAGTCAAGTGACAATGGACCTCCTCTTCCGAGACAGGGTACCCGTTAGAGAATGTGAGGAATATTGTCCTGTCACACGCAGGTACCTCTTCAAGTGTGTCTTCGAGGTCATCATGCACCAAAGAGTTGTCGGTGAAAGATGAAACCCCAGTCTGATTCGCCAAAAAGCTTGGTGCAGCTTGTATCGGAGGAGACATCATTGGGGCTTGCCAGAATCCGCAGTTCACCAAAGAGTTGCCGTGAGAAGGTAAAATACCAACTTGTTCCGCCGATAATACTGATTCAGCCTGAATGAGAGGGGGCGTTAGCTGGGTTTGCCTAAACCTGTCATTCACCAAAGAGTTATCAGGAGTAGATAAAATCTCTGACATGTTCCTGAGATAAGCTTGATGCAGGCAGGACCAGCGGAGACATCAATGCAGCATTGACTTGTGCAATGTTGTGGATCTGGCCCATGATTTGACGAGAAAGGGCTTGCTGGTATAAATCTGAAAGAGCAGGCAAGCAGATTTTATGTACCAAATTCCGGACATTGGCATAAATAGTATCACGATTTACACAGAAATACAGAGGGGGGATAACAATTTCGAGTGTTCTGTTAGTGATCAGTGGAAAAGTAGTTTCTGCAAGGATAATGTTGGATTGGCTGTTGAGGAGCTTGAGGCAAGTAACGGCCTCATCAACAAGCGCCTTAACTATACTTATGGGTGAAGCCAATATCTTGTTAACCACATTGGGACAGCCCCAGCGCTCAAACCACAGCCATAACCCTAGGATCTGTAGGCAAATGGTGGCATCACCGGACAGGCAGGTCACCAGCAAAACATAGAGTTGCCTGTCAATAGTATGGAAGGCTTTGCGCTCATCCAGAGTCCCGGTACATGTTAGGCCATCCATATTCACAGCTGGTAGATGTTATTCTAAACCCTGATACGACAAGCCACACATCATTATTTTGAAACTCGGCAATGCTAATAAATCATAATATTCACACAAAACAAGTGACAGAAAGTGCCCGTTTTACAATAACGTAGTAATTACGGAAGACTTCATGCGTCTTACGTACAGAATCAAAATAAAAGATTACCAGAACGCTAACATAGAAAATCGATAGCACAAACATACAAATATCTAAACTGGGGTAGCAAAAGGAAATCAAGAAAGATTTCAATGTCCATGTCTTTTAAACACCAGAAAATGGGGAAAATAACTTCAAAAAATTATTCAAATTTCTTATAAATGTTCTACCACAACACCAACGCAGAAAACCAGGATAACACACAAAAGGAAAGGTCACAAAACTTGAATAAAAAAACAAAAGAAGAAGAGAGTACACAAATAAAAATAAGGGGTAAAATAGCTTTAAACGAATCTTAGAATTGCAGGTGAACGATTTATTCCACAGAATTACAAAGATGAAGTGAAATAACTGTTGTAACTGGAAACTCTAAACATCTGAAGCACTTGTATAAGGTAAGAATGAACCTGAGTAAAACTACTAAATGGAGAAGTTCTCACAAGTATCTGTGCCTGTTCTGAACTCAGCACAGCCCTATTTATACAAGAGGGAAATATATGAAAAGCCTAAAGGTGCGATAAAGTCATGAATTGTGTTTATCAGTTTGTTCAAAAGAAAAAAGAAGATTATGATAAATTGGTGTAATCTCACAAGAGGTATTATCTAAAGCATATGTGGTAAAAAAATGAATAAATGAGTTATAGCAAGCAATCGGCATGATTCCCACTCAGCCTCAGAGAGAAACTTAAACATGTACACATGAAGACCAGTGGGAGATCTCGAAGAATTCGGCCAATTATAGGGAGTTCAAGCCTTTCAGTTACAGAATTCATAAAAGTATGTCATGCAATCAACCTCCGGCCCAGACTTCTTTCTCTGTCCTTCATTGAAAATCAAGAAAAATGGTTGTGGCATCAGCAATCTAAGACATTACAGGATATTGCTTTATCTTATGTACTTTCTTTAGGAGAGACAAAAATTACACATACCAGTCCACCAAGTACTATAATACCGTAATCTAGGACTGTTAAGATTTGCAACTGACATTAAATTACTTCTCTTTTATTTTATTAAAGAATTTTTTTTATGTCAGACTTCGCTTTGTCAAAGACTCAAAACAGTATTAATTTAACTTGCTTCAATCACCGTGTTACTAAAACAATTATCTGCAAGCAAAATTACTTTATCTAACGCGATGTGCCAAAAAGACCACCCAGAAACCAAGAAATTCTCCAGTTTTTATCACATAACTTACACACCAATGATGCAAAATGTTTAGTTTAAAACACAACTTGATTTAGACACTCAATATATGAAGAGATCATAATTATTCTGTAGTTTCATCTTATTGTAGTGTCTCCAGGAAAATATCTTGAAAGGTCGCACTCAGATATGCTTCCATCTGAATTTGACCTGAATCTGTAATTTTGTCACTTAGCTGGTGTTACTTTTACAACGAATCTATGCTCAGGTACCAGACGCTTTTGTCGTTTTTAAGTCAACATGCAATATTATAATACGTCACATATATGAATCATTTGACCATTGAAAGGTGGTCAGCGGTAGTTCCAATTACTGTTTCATAAAGTTTTGCTGAGCGCAAAAGGTACACCGTGTCATTCCAGTTACTTCACATAATTATATCGTCATAAAGGTACTACTCGAAAGATTCTCCGTAATGGATACACATCAAAGTAAAATACATACGTAAAAAAGTATCATACGATACATGTGCATAACAATTCTCAAAAGATTTGGCGCCATTAGACTTGTTAAATTAAGATCTTAGCCTGTCTCTATTATTCGAACTCCAACGGGAATGACAATAATGTTACTATTGCATGTGAAATACAGTAGCTCCGGCTATATTTTGCAGAGAAGTCCGCACACAATAACATCAGAAACTTTGAGCATATAAACAGTTATCTATTTAAGAACAGACAAGCATCTCAAATTCTCAATTGTGAGAACTGTCAAACCCAACATAGGATGCGTGCTTAACTTCTACAAACAAGCAGGGTGTAGAACATACCTTCATGATAATACCGAATGACAATCTCTAGCTGTAGCACAATTACTTCAACCTGCATCCTTTTATATCTTTTAAAGATAACTGCAATTCCCAGGACACCTATCAGACTGCATGGACAAGAAAGGAAATGGAAAAACAAATTACAAGATACAATACTATCATAAAATGGAAAATTAGAACGAATTAGCAAATCAGCTAATCTCTCTATTAGTAAGCAGAGCGAACATCACGACGCTTCCTACTTTTATCTGAACATAAAGCTTGTGTAACTGACACTATCCAGTATCCAGTCACCAAAAAACAACATAACTCTGAAGACCCGTGAAGAAATTTACAGTATTTTCTGGCAGTGTCAAGGACTCAGCATACGAGTTAGGAAACAGAGACGACACAGAAAAACGGTATTTAACTTTATAACAATATATTACTACTGAAACAAACTGATAAAAGAAAATACCCATGGTATATTTCAGCGGTTACATTCCCATGCCTGAGGGTATCATACCTAAACAACATCTAATGGGCAATTGAGTACAAAGCAAGAAAATTCAAACGTCCCACCTCCATGAACACCTAACATAATTTAAATGCGTAGGGTGATACATAAAGTTAATACAAGATCTGTATATTTATGTTTACTCAACCGTCCCTATTCATCCACAAGCCAGTATCTCTGGGAGTAGCAGCAGTAGCTGTTGCTGCAGCACTTTGCAGATCAGACAAGGAGAAAGCCCGAAATGAAGGGAATTTATTAACAGGTGGAGATGACGACCGGTCGTTCTGCATGGCTATTCTAGCCTGTGGAGGCAAAGGAGGAAGGGAGCTACCAGGAAAGGATGAATTAGAATTAGAAGTATCACCACTATTGCTCTCTGAGCAATTTGCTGCTGCTGCAAGAGACAGCATACTTCTACAACTGGTAGGTCTCTTTGATATTGCATTACTGCTGCTTCTTGGGATGCCACCTCGATTCTTGTCCCAAAACATATTAAAAGCCAGCAAATTCTTGCGCTTCCTGGTGTATGCATTTTCTGGTTTACGTATGTCTTCGATAGATGAGCACAATACAGCATCAGATAGAGTGGTAAAAGATTTTGATTTCCCAGTATAGAACTTTGATATGCTTTTCCTGAAATAAATTCAATTAAGTTGTCAGAAACTTACGATTCGGACATGGAGAAAATAAATAGCATAATCAAACAGCAGCTACTTGCAATACAAACACCAGTTATCCTACCATGCATATCCGATAAAAAAATCGCCAAAAGAAGTTCAGCATTTCTTCGCATTTTTACTTTATTAGAAGAAAATCAGATGATAAAAAGTCACAGGGGACGGGAAGAGAAAGTAATCCAGATAAGTATACATTCATGACAGATACTATTCTAGCAACTCATTATTATCATGACTGTAAGCATTAAGCACACTTAAAACACACCTTAGCCATGAGAATACTACGACACACTTCTTGCCTAATACTAGCAACACGCCGTTGTTAGGAAATGACAGTTGAGAAACATAAACAACAGTAAACCATCACTGTGCAAGTCATCAAACCAATGGTTTCACGATCAATGCATGCCGACCCGCGAAGTTAAATTTACAAATCATTAGCCTCTTCAGCTACCATAAGAACACATCAACATTTAATCTACGCACGGAAGGAAGAACCATTGTCAAGAAACAAACCAACAAAAAAGTTCAACTAAAGTCTATGGACAAACATCATCATATATACCGAAATGGAAACGAAACCACGATTAATAGTATATACCCCCAAAATGATTCTCTAATTCAACTCAATGCGATCACTAAAACATGCACAAGGAAACAAAATCAACATCTCTTCATTCATAACAAGCAAACCATAACAACACTCAAAACTCAGCTCAAACTGAAACAAATAGATCGGCAACGAACATAACCCTAAAATTTGAAAACCGAACTAAACCACATACTTCACAGGCAAAACTTCCTCCAGAGCATCCAAGCTGTCAAGCGGTCCTCCTTTAAACTCACTCTCCACCTCCTCCTCATCACCACCGCCTGCCGACGAATCATCATCGTCACTGTTATTCCCGATCGATGAGCTCGATGAAGAAGATAACGATTCGCTCCGATCTTCTTCCTCTTCCGGTTTAAACCCGATCGAGTTGTAGATCGAACAGTGGTTCACGAAGTTGTTCCTTTCCATCGCCATAGACATCTTCTTCTTCCTTACTGCTACTGATTGTTTGATTCACAGATTCACAGATTGATTTGTTGTGGGAAAGAGAAATTGTTGTTGTTGATGAGCAATAGATTAGATTAGAGAGGATAGTGATCGTGAATGGCCTTATCTTTATCCAAACACCAGACAAAGTGATGAAACTAGACGATGCTATTTCCAACTTGCGGACTTTTAAAACATTATCCTTTCCACATTTTTAAATCACAAAATCTCCTCAGATAAGATACGATACGGTGTTTTGATAAATAATCTAAAGTTCGATTATAAATAATTTAAAGACGGACTGTGTTGTTATTATTAAATCAAATGTTAATGTTGTTACCGAAATGACTTCTTTTATAATAATAAAGACTATTAGTGCTGAGAATACTTTGTTTTAATCTTTATGATCATATATTTGTGTTTAAATAAATTATTTATAGATTGTATGACGTAATAATTAATATTTTTAAATTTGTTGGATAGGATGTGTTCTGTGTGATCGTGGCCGTTGGTGATTGGGAAATGTGTGGATGATGTTGAAGACAGTACAGAAATACCTAGTCCTTGCACACCAGTTGACCCATACAGCAGCCTAGTAGTTTGAACTTTGAATATTCGTTTTTCTCCAGCTGGTCAAAAGATTAGTGCAGTTTGACCTAGGGCTGTTAGGATTGGTAGTCGCTTTCTTATCCTACTAGTGTTTATATAATAGATAGATAGATAGATAATGCACTGATTTAGGTTTTATATTCCATAGTGAGGGACGTTTTATTCTTTATATCATGTTGTCTTAGGACTAATTTAAACTTTCATCTGATAAGTGAAACTGTAAAAGCAATAGAATGTATAATTACATGAAACCTTTCATTTCATGATAAGACCGTGGAAGCCTACTTGACTAGTGTAGAGTCACCATTAACTTCCAATTTTTCATTTATTACAATATCACATGTCGTTAAAGTATAATCGTCTGACTTGCAAGTTAAATTAATGTACATTTATATTCAATTAGAAAATTTGGCATTCTATCTGTTATGCGTGATGGATAGGTGAACATGACTCTTCAGATGTGAAGATGCAAACCATCTTGTTCTGCTAAATGGCAATAACAGACAGGTAAATCAACATACCATACAAGAGCCCAGTTGAAAACAGATAGTACCTTTCAAACTGAAGTAAAATGTACATATATATTTAATTCGAAATTATGTGCTTATGCATCAGCTAATTTACATCAGGGATTCCAAATATGCACTCAAACTCCCAATAATACTGTACCATTACTGTCTTATTTTGTGCAACAAACTGGAACCGCATGTCACAATATGATTTCTAGCCTCCTTGACAGTATTTGAAACGAATGCACTTGAAACTGACTCTAGGTCCTCGATGTCGATGGACTCCAATCTTTCTTCAAGAACGCTCATGCAACTACAGGATAGGATGCACAAGTGGCAACACCTGCAGTAATGATATCACTTGTTAGTTTGGTGAACATGATATTTTACATCGGCCTTAATTAGGGTTGGTCTATATAGTCGTCAGCACATTACGTTGAGATATTACCAGTGACAGAAAAACAATGAGTTGATTCTTAACTCAGCAATGTCTATACAGTGTGATATCCGAAAAGTCACCACAATGAAAATTTCAATGACATTGGAGGAACTTACCACACATGTTTTTGCCCATCTCCATTTTAAAGTACCCATGGTCACCCCAGTCAGCTCCCCAGGAGTTCTTGATGAGCCAATACGGCATACCATTTTCAACTCCATAGCCAACAGCAAGAACGGCGTGGTTCACATCCTTTTGAAAAAAGGCAGCAATATGAGATAACTATCATTACGTGAAAGATTTAGTAAAATTCCATGCATTGCCAGAGGTTTGTTATATGTTGTGCATTTAGTTGACTATAGCATATAAACATATGCGGATCTAACTCAAAGTACTTATCACGAAATAATTGCTATGGTAAAATTATTTTATAGTACAGTAAAAATCACGGATACAACTTGAGCTAAATTCGACCCAAGTTTGCCAATTATAACCCTCCATTACCAAAATTACAAGTATCTTGGTTTTAAAGAGCACGATATGCCATTGCAATATTTTGAGTACCTGATACTAAATGTTCCTTTTCGAGTAACTTTATAAACAATTAAGCATCTTATTGGGTGGTGGTGGCGCAATGGATATCAAGTCTAGATTCTCTAAACAAGCTCATTCATTGCTGGTCATCATGTTCATGCAAATGAACTCACCATTGAAGAGCTTCCACAATTAGGGCTGGTAAAAACTCCACTTTTATATGCTCGGAAACCACTAATCACCTCAAAAGCGACACTGACAGGCCGAACAAATGCTACAGCATGCTTAAGTTCATCTTCAGCACCCTGGATATCATGAAATATGGATCTGAGTTAAAAATAACAAGGAATATCGAACTTGGGCATTTTCCTTGCAGTTATACTTAACCAGTGTACGATCACCAACTGCCATAGATGGATATTTTAAACACCAGAAACATGCAATAAAAGCAGTAAACACTATTCTCTAAAAAACTGAGTTGAAGATGCTAACTTAGTGTTAATAGATTCAAGGATTCAGATTTTGAACCATCGATTTAGCTAATTGATTTAATGTATATGCGACAAATTATGCATGGCCTGTTTACATTTAATCATGCATGGCCTGTTAAATTTATGAGCTAGCATTTGAAAATTTGTGAAATAATTTGGTTTCCGGGTCAAAATCTAAAGATAAAAGTTTAGATATCTTACCATGGTGATATTGACAGAATCAAGTACTTGCACACCAACATTTTCGGATGAGTATGTGCAAATACCGTTCTTTCCAGTGTACGGGTATGCAGTTTCAGTTTCAAGCCCACCATTATATTTGATGTATTCAAAGGCTTGAGAGGGAAGCCCACCGTGACAGCCAAAGTTGTTGAAGTCTCCAGCACAGTCCACAAGCTGCTGCTCAGACAGAGAAATATCTTTGCCAAAAGCTTGTTTATATGCTGCCTCAAGTGCTCCAGTGGTGCTGTAAATATATAACATAGATATAGCTTCACCTTCCACATTAAGATTCAACAGAAACTGTCTCCGATGAGTTCTAATATACACAGGGAAGCTCGAGCTGACCTAAATGTCCAGCAAGATCCGCAGTGACCCTGATTCTTTATTGGGCTGACTATACCAGTTTCCCTCCAGTCTTTCTGCAATTATCAAAATAATTAAGATGAACTGTTCCACTTTCAGAATCATATACTTCAGGGAGATTCTGGAAATAAATGTTCTTATGTTTTTTAAATTAATCCCATCAATTTATCATCTGAAGCGTACATGTAACCTCACAGAAAAAGGCACGGAAAGTATTTCACCATGTTTGCTTTTTTCATACTACAGGGATTGTGGTTGAGAATCTTTTTCTAACTGATCCAGCTAACATAGCATTGCAAAGTTCTTACGGCACTTAAAATACTACAAGCCAGAAACTCCTAACACATAATTAAACACCAAGCAGCAAAATGTTGACTGACACTCAGACAGTTCTCAAGTACGTAAACATCACATGAATTATCCACAGCACAACACTGACTCCGCAAAGAAAATTCCCCGTGACAAACTCAATGAAGCAAACAAATGCGCGGGAGAAATATAATACCAACTCTGGAAGAGCTGCATCAGTAAGCCTGTGACTGCCTCGTGTGGTGGCGGAGCAGTTCTGAGCAGCCCCCAGCCGATGTGTACGGAACTCTTCCCAAGTCAAATCAGTAAACTCTGTTCACAAGCGACACGACAACAATTTCAGACAAATTCTCACAATTTTTCCATTATACATCTCCTCAAGTACTAAATGACTACTTGATCCGCACATTTATCTACAAGAAACTTACTATACATCAAGCAGCTCAAACTCAAATCGGTACCTACTAAGCTACTAAAATTTATTCTGGAACCATCTTACCATCATTTTTGCTTTTCCTTTTTTTAAAATTTACCGATGTATCATGGACCGTGTCCATTATTAGCATAGTTATACAAATTGACTAGCTACTTATTGCTGCATCTAGTAGAGTCATAAATCGACCTCTTTAAAACATAACATACCATTCAAAACGATACAATTATGAGTTCGGATAGCGACTGACAAGCTAATTCTACATACTAGTAATCATCAGTTAGGCATTGATTCAACTCAATTACCAGCATAGTTACACAACCTAAAGTATGAATGAACCTCATAATCAAAGTCAACCACAATGCAAAATTTGAAAACAGAAATAGAATCACTCTACAAGCTACAAATCATCAAAAAAAAAACGAGAAAAATAACCATTGACTCCCATAGTATAGGATAGCCCCTTCCTGTTATGCGATCGGATCATGTTCAAGTTCTCCACGAAAATGGCGAACCTCTTCTGTACCTCCTCCGCACTCTCGTACCTCTTTCCGTACCTTCACAGTTTCAATAAACACAAAATTCATCAGTACAGATACAGACTACAGAAACAAGTAAAACCTCAATTGAAAGAAAAGAAAAAAAAGGAGAAATTACAGTTCACCTATGATGCCGATAATCGAAGACTTGAGCTCGTGCAGGCCATCGACGACGAGAACGGCGATGGATAGGCGGAAGCAAAGGAGAGGCGGATTGGCAAAGGAGGCGTTAGCAAGCAGCAGAGGCGGCAGTAAAGGAGAGGCAAAAACATCAAACTCGAGTAAATTTCAAAAACAAAAAAAATAGTCAAAATAGAGCATAAAATAAACCTGTCTGGGAGTTGAATCGGTTCTCGGATCACCAGGCAGCTCACGTACAAACGAATTATCCCACTTGAGTTCTTCCAGCTTCAACCTAACCCTATTTTGACTAATTTCACCGTTCGCACTACTATTGACAGTAATCTCATCGTCCTTGGTACTACTATTCTGTAGCGATTGATTTTTCAACCCGTCGGAAATGGACGCAACAGAGGCGGCGGAAGGAGGTCCGTCCATGGCGGATGAAGAGTTGCGTATGTGTGATTTGAGAGGTGTTGAAGGGCGAAATCGGAATTTGGGGATGTGGAGAGAGGTTGCTCGGAGAGAGAAGTCGAAGTTGCAAACCGATTAATGTGTTAGGGTTTCACATATGTCCATTTTCCCCTTTTCAATCAGAGAATATATGTATGTGCCATGGGCACGATGAATAGAAAGAAACCTGGTGCAATATAAAAGAAAGGAATCAGAGAATAAGAAAGTACCATGACGGAGGTAGCTGCTTGAGTGAAAAAGGAAAGAACAAGAAAGGTGATGAAGGAATGAGCGAGCTGAAAATTGGAAGTGGTCAATTTATGGGCTTAAATTAAATTGCTCGGTGGAATGGCCCAAATAGTTTTTTATTATAGTTAGTGACAGGATACTTCATCTTTTAAATATAAATCTATCCCAATCTAGCCCACTTTACGTAAGATATTACTAAAATATAGGAAGGTCAAGCTTTTTTGGGTGGGTTTTAGATCAATCGAGTTTTTTAAAAAAAAAATTGTTAAGACA
>JAYMSR010000821.1:0-12088 GCA_036897825.1 Plantago rigida | reverse complement strand
AAAACAAGTCTATAAATCTTTGAAATGGACGGTGTAGAAGTTTAACGACTAAATATATTCTAAAAATCCATCAACACCCGCATCCCATTTTATCCCGGCCTCGTCCTCTCTCCACAAATTGACATCATTACTCATTAGACCATACTATATGTTGTGTTGGTTAAAATGTGAAGGTGATATAAAACAGACGTGAAACGCATCAAGTCAAACTACGGCATTCAAGCTCATCATCAGTTCATCACCATCATAACAATAAAAAGCGCGTAAAGGGTAAAATCGTAAAAGCAGCCCCCACCTTTCTTCCTCTTCCCAAATCACCGTCACACACACACACACACAAAACAAAAACAACACTGACTCCCTCACACTCCAAACACCGAGCCAATCAACCGATTCAACCCCATTTCGTCCACCCACGTTCACTGAAACACAACACTACATCAAAACCAACCGAGTTAACTCACTGATTCCGCTCACATTTCCACCACCGACGGCCACAGAATGGCCCTCAATTCGCCGGAGCCTGACACCGCAACTGTCGGTTCTCACCCTTCGATCCGAGATCGCTTTAAACGCAACAACAGCTCCATCTCTATGCCCGACTCTACCTCCTCCAGCCGGACGCCATTGCCGCACAGAACTCCCCGATCTCACCACAGCAGGAGGAGGTTATGGTTCCTGTTGCCCTTGCGAGGGCGGAGGCCTGGATTTTACTTGTTCTGTGCATTGATCGCGATTTCCCTTTTTGCTTTTGCGTTGGTTGTGTTGCAGAGCTCGATCGCCACTGTTTTCCGCCACGCGGAGAGGATGCGGTGGCGGTGGTCCGCGATGAAGTTCGGGAGCTCGTTGGAGTTTGTTCCGCGGATGGGGAAGCTCAACGGTAGGAGGATTGATTGGCTGAGAGACCAGCCGAGGATTGGTATTCGGCCTCCGAGAATATGCTTAGTAAGTTACTGATCGGTTGAGCTGTTTCCGTTTGTTGCACATTTGTTTGTTATTTGATTTAGATTAGTTGTTTGATGTGGATAGATTAGACCTCTAGAATCTGGCAACAAGTTGCTGATACATTGGACTGATTTCAATTGTGCACGTTTGTTGTTATTTAGTTTGGAGTAGTTCTTCTATATGCTGAGAGTGAAAGTTAGGTTTAAACTGAAGGATGTATTACTTGTTGTTGGATTCCATGTATTACAGATCCACGCGGAGCTATTCATTTGTATATAGGTCATCGAAATGCTTGATTACAAGCTCAATTTGTATATAGTGGAAGTTTAATTGTTAATGTCATTAATGATTAGTCTTAAGTCCGTTGGATGAGATATGTAAAACGATAAGGTGGAGTAAAGGATGTGCGAAAAGAATAGATTCCTCATTCTCTACACATAGTGATTAAGTTTTGAATAGGATAAAAACCTCCAAGAATCTGCATTGTAAGTTACTGATCGCCTGAAGTGATTTCTCTCATTGCACATTTTCTTTATTATTTAGTGTAGATTATTTGTTGTATATGCTGGAATGACAGTTAGTTTTACTTGATAGTACTTGAGAAAGAATAATGTATATCGAAATGAACACGTAAATATGATGCATAGACTTTTATTTTATTTTATTATTTTTATTTGTATGCTGATAATTAGAGATCCACCTTGTGCCACGGTCTTATACTTTTTCTTTATTGTGTTTGAAGCTGGAAAATCAGATAATAATGAGCCCACTTAGAGTTCATGCAGAGCTGGCTGATTTTTCTTTGTGTCATTATAGTCTTTATAGAAATGCTTGATTGCAACTCAATTTGTGGACAGTGGATATTTTTACTTGGTGATGTCATTAATGATTGGTGGTAGTCCTTTGCATGAGGGTTTAAGCCGACAAGGTTTTGATACGATTATGATGCGAGAAGAGAGGCATGCAATATTACTGTATTCATTCTCCATGATGCGATTAGTTTAGGATAGGAGAACAACCCCATTTGCGATGGCCATCTTCAACCTTTAGATGCCAGCCTCATAAGAGTGAGTGAATTTCTTAAGAGATGTGATAGCTCAGCAGAAATGGTGGTTTCGGGTTTATGTTGCATTTACTTGCTGATTATGGAAGTGTCTATGCAATCAATTCATAGCTTTGTCAGGAGCAGAGGGAGGCAAAATAATCTATTGCTGAAATAACGACGATGGTGGAGCTCCAAGCTCTGAAACATGTGTATGGAATACCTTGGTTATTTTCCTTTGGATTAGTGAATCCCACAAGTTTGTTTCTATTATATGTTGGTGACTTCACTGAAGAAGTCCCTACATAGTGTATTTTAATCCCTTCTAACTAAAGTAAACCTTGCAATATTATTGCAACATTAAAGAATTATAATAGAATAGTGATTTAAGTCCTGACCTTTGGAGTTTGGGAGGGGGAGAGATGGCCATGATTTGTTTTTATTTCTAGAGTGCCGGCAACTTGTAATCCTATCACCGTTTTTACATTTGTTTAGTTTCCTCTTTTGATTAACGATGCAGTATGCACCTGCGCAAGAATCTATATGATGCTAAATTTTCAGTTCAGACTTAATAAAGCCGTATCATTCTTTTGAAATGAAAGATCATAGGGAACTTGAAGAAAGATTCATCAACATTGATGCTATATTCTGTGATGAAGCATTTGAAAGACCGAGGCTACAGGCTTAAGGTATTTCAGTGGAAAACTATATCTTATGATGCTCACTGTCTGTTCTATTTTGATTCTCGATGACAATGCTTGCTCCCATGCAAAATACCTATTATAATGATGGTAACTTATGAATTCATGTTTAAAAGTGTGTTCTATGTGCTTAATCTGAAGCTTACAGTATCCTCTGTCAATCTGTTCTGTTTCATGTCTCTTATACATAGTATGCATAGGACAAATCACCCATCTATTTTTGTTGTTTTACATTTAGGTTTTCTTTTTCTGTGTGTGGTTCCTGTTGTCTAGTGCCTAACAGAGAGTAGAATGCATCCAAGCACACTGACAGGGAGTAGAATGCATATTTAATGCCATTAATAACCATAACCAACCACAAACGAAAAGTGGAAGGACACGTGATGCCATTAAATCCTCTAAACAAGCATTGCAGTCATTCCGCGGAAACAAGATCTCTCCAGAGCCGTAACCTTGATAATAGAGAATTGGAAGTAAGATCTCCGGCATATGCCAATCTTGATACTGACATATGAATTCATGATAATATAGGATCTGACGGTCATTTTTGGAGAGGCTTAATTGCACTAATGGATCTATGCATGTCCCTAAATGTGGAATTTAAGCAACAATGCATGCGACCATATTCTTTTCGAGGATCTTCTGTTCTAGGCATGAGAGCATTATCAGTCCGTACCTCTATTTCTTGATATATCTTGATATTTTAAATCATTTCATGGCTTCTATGTAATTAATTTGACATAGTAGGATATGCATACTACCTCCGTCCCATATCAAAAGCACAAGTGCGCTTATTGGGCGGTCCTAAGAACTACTTCCCAACCAATTCAAACTTCCATTATTTTATTTATTATTCTCATATAGAATACTCACCAAACTTTTCCCACCCTTTTATCCGTTTCCTTTAAAATAAAATAAAATATGTGAATAGTGTATGGTACCTTAGTTATGGGACAGAGGGAGTATGCCGATATCATATGACTACGTTAAAGTCCAAATCAATTTTGAAGTAAAACCTCTCAGCAGCATTTCTTTCATGTATGTGGAATTAATAAAACTGATGTGTCATCTTTCTGCTATTTGTTTGAGAATGTCCTAGTCAAATATTTAAAAATCTCCTGACTAAGTTTTATAGCATTTCATGCAAGTTCATGTAGATAATGCTGAAACCACCGAAACTAGCTGTGTTAAAACTTCCGTAATTGGGGATATCCTATGAACTTGTGAAATTTAGACAGTTATTTGGTAGTTTGGAACTTTTATCGTGTCATTTGTCTTCCACAGATATATGCCCTGGGAGATGGCAAAGCACTTTCCACTTGGCAGGAAATTGGCGGCCAAGTCTCAATTTTAAGCCCTGAAAGATATGGTTATATCGATTGGTCAATGTATATCCCGTTCCTCCATTCACATTATCATTGGATATTTATGATATATCAATTCATAAAGTTCATGTACCGTTATGTTACTTTAGTTGGCTCATACCTTTTGTACCTGCAGTTTTGAAGGCGTCGTTGTGGACTCTCTGGAAGCAAAATATGCCATTTCCAGGTACAGGTCACAGATTCACAGTCTTCATATTATTTTAAGCATCTTATTATTCAGTTTCTTCTGTTGTTGTCCTTGCATCCCCATCCCCCACCACCACCACCAAAAAAACAAAAGAACAAAGAGAGGGGTGGGGTGGGGGTGGGGGTGTGAAGCAAAGAAGACATGTATTTGTCTTACAGCTCTTTCTTCTCTTTTAGATGTTTATTTGGTTTTAGTGTTTATCATTAGCTAATTTCATCACAAGAGACTTCGATCAGCAAATAGAGATTTGTGCCAACAATTACATCGCTTTGCCTATAATAGTGTTGAAAATTCACAACCATGTGCAGATTTTTAATACACCATTGTCTTATTGGCTTGTTACGGTGACATCCGGATTCCTCGACCCATGCTGCAGAGATATGACTTGTTAGCCAACTTAGATGAACTTCTTGTTTTTGGGAGAACTTCTATTAATACATGATACATCTCTTAGTCAACAATATATACCTTAAAGAATAGATCCTGCACTAGTCTGTCCAAACTCCAACGTTTAATTTCTTAATGATCTCTTCTGGCAACCTGATATCAATTTTAGTATTATAAAATGCAACAGTAGCCACCAATTTTATGGAGCCTTTCCATGATTGATTGTCTACCTTACAAGAATTTATTTGGATAAAATAACTTAGGCACTTGGGCCCTTTTGAACTCAAGCCATATAAATATGCAGATCTCTTTTGTACTCAAATCATATGTCGGTACGGTATGCTGCAGCACAAGTAGCCTGATGGATAGAAGCTTCATGATCCTTTGTTGTGTTAAACCTTTCCCTGTACCTCTATATGCTATGATTTGTGAGTTTTATATCTATGCAGCCTTATGCAGGAGCCATTTTGCTCTGTGCCGCTGATTTGGATTATTCAAGAGGATACTCTTGCGAACCGCCTGCAAGTTTATCAGGACATGGGCTGGGATCACCTCATTTCTAATTGGAGAACTGCTTTTAGTAGGGCTGACGTTGTGGTGTTTCCAGAATTTTCTTTTCCAGTAAGTCTATCATTTTACGAACATGTAATTTATTCAAGGACTGTTCACTTTTCCTTGTGCTCTTGTATTGATTTATACATATTGCCCCAGATGTTATACAGTGTGCTTGACACAGGGAACTTCCTCGTGATTCCTGGATCACCAGTAGACACTTGGACTGCAGAAATTTATAGTAGGATTCATTCCAAATCCCAGCTGAGGATGGAAAATGGTTTCAATGATAATGAACTGGTGGTTCTGATTGTTGGAAGTTCATTTTTTTATAACGAGTTAGCTTGGGATTATGCTGTAGCTATGCATGTTCTGGAACCTCTGCTGCTTGAATATGCTGGATCAGATGATGTCGGACCTACACATAAGTTTGTTTTTCTATGTGGAAACTCCAGCAGTGACTACAATGATGCTTTAAAGGTGTGCATTTGTTGTCATGGATGAGTCTGCATGATTTCTACAGTTGTCTGACAACAATTCCTATTTCTAAAATTCTTTAGAAAATCCACCTAAGTGTTTAACACGCTTACCCAATTTACATCAGTGCAGATTGGTTTCTGAAAAGCAGTTTTATTATAAGAATTACTCTTCCTGTTTTCCCTATCAATATAACTCATATTTTGTCTCTGTATTTCCCCATGCTTCTGGTTAATTTTCAAGCCAAAAGAGATCACACTGGATAGCCTTTTTCTTTATATTCCATACATTTTTGTTTTGGAACAACACGGTTTCTTCTCTGTGCCTTGAATCTTATGGTGATGACTTACCTGAAATTTTGTAGGATGTTGCAACTCGTTTAAGACTAAATGAAGGATCATTGAGGCATTACTGTATAACCAATGATGTGAATGGCATGATATTGATGGCTGACATTGTTGTATATGGATCCTCACAAGATGAGCAGGGTTTCCCTCCACTATTGTCAAGAGCCATGTCCTTTGGAGTTCCTATAATTGCTCCTGATTATGATGTCATCACAAAATCTGTAAGTGATCCATCCATCTTTATCTTGTAAACTGCTCTTGTCAGTGACACTAAACTAAATGCGTTTCCTTTACACCTTAATTTTCTTGGTTATTAGGTTGTTAACGGAGTACATGGGATAATCTTTCCCAAAAATGATCCTACTGCACTAAAAACTGCCTTCTCACGTGTCGTATCTGGCGGGAAGGTATCTAGATTTGCACAATCAATTGCTTCTTCTGGAAGGCTGCTCACCAAGAACATGTTTGCTGCTGAATGCATAACAGGTTATGCAAAACTAGTGGAAGATGTCTTTCACTTTCCATCAGATGTTATGTTACCTGGCCTTGATTCTCGGCTGAACCATAGTTTATGGCAGTGGAGTCTCTTCAGAAGTGAAATAGAGCAGATTTCTAGTGACTTTGATCTAGAAGATTCTCAGGATATGAAGAGTATTGTGTATGAACTTGAGGAAGGCATGATAGATTTCACCTCGTTGAAAAATATATCCCAGAATAATGGTGAAGATGTGGAATCTGAATTTCCAATAATTACTGATTGGGATATCTTGAGTGAAATTCAAAGTTCTGAGGATGTTGAGAGGCTAGAAAAGGAAGAGGTATGCCTTCTTCCTGAAGACGCATCATTTTTCAAAACTATTCCCCCGCTGCCTTTTGCTTCCTTGAGCTGAAACATAATTTTTTGATCTGTAGGTTGACGAAAGAATGGAAAAAGATATTGGGGAATGGGATGACATATATAAGAATGCCCGAAAAGCAGAAAAGCTTAAGTTTGAAATAAATGAGAGGGATGAAGGCGAGTTGGAAAGAACTGGGCAGCCAGTATGCATATACGAGATTTATAGTGGTGCTGGGGGGTGGCCATTTTTACACCATGGTTCATTATACCGTGGATTAAGTCTTGTAAGTTGCTCTTTACCTGGTCATGTCCCGGCAAGTATTGTCCACTTTGATAATCTTCAAAGGGCTTGTTTTGGGCCTTTTGGCTACCATCTACATTGACTCTCTATGAGACTAAGATTTTCTTACTGGGTCTTTGTATCAGTATACTGGGGCCCGAAGACAGAGGTCGGATGATGTGGATGCAGTTGGCCGGCTTTCCATCCTGAAAGATACATATATCCGTGATATCCTGTGTGAGATTGGAGGAATGTTTGCAATTTCTAATGGAGTTGATAACATTCACAAGCGGCCCTGGATAGGATTTCAGTCATGGCGTGCTGCTGGAAAGAAGGTATGGGACCGTTTGGAATTTGATCCGGACACTAAGTCCTCCAAACGACCTTTGTGTGTATAAACTATCAGGTTTGCATCTATTGAATACTATATAAAGAATAAAGGCCTTTTTAACTTGTGTTAGCATGCCAGGTTTCCTTGTCAAGAAAAGCAGAAAACGTCCTAGAGAGGACAATTCAAGATAACACTAAAGGAGATGTGCTTTACTTTTGGGCCCATTTGGATATGGATAGTGGTACCATAGGAAGCAATGACCGGCTTACTTTTTGGTCCACTTGTGATATTTTAAATGGAGGAAGATGTCGGTGAGTGTTCCATGCAAAACATTTGGATTTCCGTTTTAGTTTTGCTTTGAAATCTTTGTCTTGGGTACATAACATCCTTTTATGGCTCTGATCATTATCCGCATGAAACTAAAGGCAATCTCAAAAGGACTTAGTTTTATCTCAAAAGTTATTACTGCAGAACATGTTCTCTGATTCTCTCTCATCAAGCAAGTCTTGTTCAATTGGAAGATAATAAATAACTGTTTCAATTTTCTGTTGTTTTTTTGCAGAACAGCTTTTGAAGATGCATTTCGCAAAATGTATGGGTTACCATCAAATGTCGAAGCTCTTCCACCCATGCCTGAAGATGGTGGTCATTGGTCGGCTCTGCACAGCTGGGTGATGCCAACGCCTTCCTACCTCGAGTTCATTATGTTTTCTCGGTAAATATCTGCACACAGTAATCATTCTTTACTCCATATGTTCACAGTAACAAATTCAATATCTCAAATGGTGTTAGCAGTCAAGCTAATTACCTCTGGTTTTACACCAGATCTATATTTTGGGACATATCATGTTTTCGACTTAGATATATACCATGATTTTACTGAACTACTGATTGAATTTGACAAAATTACGATGCATATACCGACTGCTGTTTTCTTGAAAAGCTTGCTTGTACTCCTTGCATCATTTGGTATTCAGTTACACATGCTGCCAACTTTATTTGAAGGAAAATGGTTATATCTCGTACAAACACGCCCTGAAGTTTATGTAAACTTTTACATAAACTTGCGCGACAGATCTGAATTACCCTAATTTATGACTGCCACATTGATTTGCAGGATGTTTGTGGACTCTCTGCACAGCCTACACATAAATTCAAGCCAGACACTTGATTGTTCACTAGGATTTTCAGTGCCTGAGGTGAGTATCTATGGACCTTAATTACTTGTATTAGTAGCTGTTTTGCAAACTGCCATGATGATAGTGTCTGAAAGATGATTGATGTGTTTTGTCCCTTCCAACAGAAGAAACACTGTTACTGTCGGCTACTGGAACTCCTAGTAAATGTATGGGCTTATCACAGTGCAAGGAAGATGGTGTACATCAATCCGCATTCTGGTGTAATAAAAGAACAACACCCAATTGAACAGCGTAAAGGATTTATGTGGGCAAAATACTTTAATGTTACGTTACTGAAAAGCATGGATGAAGATCTAGCAGAAGCTGAAGATGACAATGACAATCCGTATGAAAAATGGTTGTGGCCTTTAACTGGTGAAGTTTACTGGCAGGGTGTATATGAAAGAGAAAGAGAAGAGAGATATCGGCAGAAAATGGACAAGAAAAGGAAAATAAAGGAGAAATTAGTTGATAGGTTAAAGCATGGATATAAGCAGAAGACACTAGGAGGATAGGAGGGTAACTGTGAAGCAGCTTGATGTTTTTGTTCTAACAGAGGCAGGTGAATCGATTGGTCATTCTTTGCTTGAGATTTGCTACAGATAATTCTTTCCCAAATTGTCGATAGTAATTCCTGCCGACACATTTTTCTAGCTATGGAACGAAAGATGGAATCGGAAGAATATGATTACTCCATGTCCAACTGGCTCCAAATCTTAGCTGAGGCACAGCACAGAAAATTTTGCTTGAGATAGTACCTTGTCTATACTGTAAGAACTCGGTGCTATTAGGCGTAGACAGGTATTCTTTCACATTGTACATACATTTCATATTACATAATAATTCAAGAAATATAGTTAGTTTTCGTATCTTCAATCGATTTAGCAGCCTGGGATAAAGAAGCAGGCGGCTTTTCTTTAACCTGGCTGGCCCTGGGTTCCCTTTTGACAAAATCGTAATAAGTATTTTGAATTCGACTCTGATTGCAAATTATTCTCTCTGTTTGCGTAATTGCCACCACTTGACATAGAAACAGAAACCTCATCTAAATAAACAACACCTTTTGCTTAATATAAGCTTGCAATTTGAGGACTACAAAAGACTAGTACTTCACCAAGTGTAGTCCTAGATTCATCTCCAAACAAAGATTCCTTGCCATCAGGCCTCTTAGCATAAGACAGCCCCAGCCTTGACTTGGCTTTTCTCAAGTCGCCAACGCCTGAATTTGTATCAGGGCCAGCAAAACCACCCATCACTGGTGCTAGAGGCGGTCCGATGAGCAGTCCATCAGCTCCGAACTGTGGGCCCCCACGTGCATAGTCGAAAAGGGCAGCTCCGCTACCTCCAACTTTAGGCAAGACAATAGGTTCACCTTCCTCATCTTCTCCAACCCAATAGAACAGAAATGCATCAAAGGGGTCGTAATAGTTGTATGTGCTTCTGTAGCCTTCTGGATTGAATGCGCCAAACTTGAGCGATTCCTCTGTGTAACCAATTATGACACACGGTCCCTTGAAATCACATTTGTTATGAAACTGTGTGGCACTAAATCCATCTGTTGTATAGCAGCATTTGAGTTCCTCACCCAAAACAAGATTGTAAAAGATGTAGTATTAATTTACTTGCTGCAAAAACAGCACGTTCTTTTTTAGCTTTCTGAGGAATATGTACCTTTCAAGAAAGTCTTGTAGACGATTGAAGTCGGGAACGGAATGTCAATGTCGTTGTAATACTTGGGCTGCTCTGTCTCTGTTATTTTGCTTCTGTTCTTGCCAAAGTCCCAACTGAATAAGCACCGTGGAGATAGCCTAACGTTCTTCAACCCATAAGATGATGCATAATTTGACAGACTAAAGCTCTTAAACTCCATCATCTTAATTCTTGATCAAACCAACACTCTGAGAGAAAGGAGATTAGTTCTTGATCTGTTCATGTTAAGTCCATATTTGCTGATTTTTTACATGATGCGCGGTGTGCTATTTTGGTGGATGATATTTGTCTGCTGCTAGTGGTCTAAAATGAGTGAGTTGAACTGAAAGTGACATGAGTTGGGAATGGGGTAACACGTTTTTGTTTTTATTTCTCAACCCATGCACTCCAATTTTGTCCCTTGCATATGCCTAATTCATGTATTGAGAAACTAGTCAAGTTGTATGTGGATATAACGAGTTTCATTATGCACAGTACGTAAATTAGTAGTACCTGAATATTTTATACTGAGTATTAGTACTATATAAAGTTTCTACTGGCGGACCTAGGTTCGATTTTCAAACATAGTCAATGTATAATAATTCATAAATTTTTCCGAGAACCGTCACTTGAATAATTACATATTAAACCTACAAACATGTGTTCTGGCAAAAGTTGCTACAGTATCTTTGAAGTATATTCAAAGTATTTGAAACTTACTTTGCTAAAATTGGACCAAAATCACCCTATCGAATATAGAAATAAAATTAGCATGCTATAAAATGAAAAAGACAGCTGCATGATCCAGTAGTCACCCGTGAATTAATTTAATTGCAGGCAAATACAACTCTTTTTCTATTTTTCAAATATTTGGGCAAAATCCATTAGCCAGTAGGGTTTATAATTTACACTCACTCCTCATCTCAACTGTTACCAAAACCCTCTCTCCAGCACACTTTCTCTAGCAAGTCCAATCTCTCTTCCAGGTAAGCCAAATTGTTCAATTTTAGCTTTCAGCTACCTTAATTTCTCGGTGACGCATTTGTTCCTCCCTTAACTATTTCTCTTCATTTTCTGTGTTTGTTAATGGTTGTGCCTTCTGGTGTCCGATTTGAATTGAATTTTTTCGTTTTCGTTTTACCACTTTTTGGTCCAGTATACTTCTCCATGTCCTGTTAATTTTTTTTTAATTGCTCACGGTTTGTTTGTTGACAAATGCTTACTTGAATAGTTGAATTTACAGTGAAGGAAGTGAATTTTCAGTTTAGCTTTGTGGTTTCGTATTATTTTTTTTACTATAAGAAAGTTCAATTGCTAGATTAATGTCGTTTTATTGGTTCTGGTGTTGTTATCTATTACTTGTGAATTTTTGTTTATTTTTTGAATTTTGATTGTGGATACGACGAGTTTTGTGAACTTCAATTCAAGTATCTAACCATACCGGTTTTCGTTTTTAGATTGGTACCTTGTCTTAAAGCTACATATTGCATTTCCAGCATGCATGCAATTAGTGGTAGCTGGTCTGGGCAAGTATTTGCCTCTGCTTCCAGCAGTGACGCAGGAGGGAAAAAGAAAACGAGGAGTAGGCGCTCGAAAGAAGAACGGAAGGGAATGGTTGAATCTTTCATAAAGAAGTAATCTAGCCTTGACATTCTCTTGTTTTTATTGCTATGTAGCTTGTGTGCCCTGCTGCCTTTCTTTTTTTTTTTTTTTTCTCTTAACAAACACCAAATCTTTCAGCCCTACGCT
>JAYMSR010000820.1:0-12094 GCA_036897825.1 Plantago rigida | reverse complement strand
TGAAAATGACACAACTTAAGTTATATTTTTCTAATTTTCCCGTTCATGTCCTGTGAAATCATGAAGGGATGAAGGTATAATTTGGTAGCGTGCAATTCCTTCTAGTGCGCATCAAGTGAAACGTGACGAATTTATTTCACGACAGTATTTGATCAAGAGAAAAGAATAATGCATTAATAAACATAGTATGATTGATCTCTTTTGGAATATATTTTGGTTCCATTTTTTCTGGCAAGCTTTTCATTTTGGTTGGTCTGGGAATCTCATTCCATACAAAATCCAAAATAAAACTTCCATCTTATCAAATCTCATCTTTATTTCCCTGATTCTATATTACTGTTCATGTTAGCTAACAGTCAATTTTCTTTCAGTTTTTTTTCTCTTCAAATAATTTTCACTTTATCAACAATTGTTCTTCCCATTTGAGTTTGGTACAAATAACAATAAAATAAAAACTTCTCAAAAAATAAATAAAATAAAAAATTGATATAGACAAAACAGTTTTTTGTTAACACAAGAGTAAGTGTAATAAAGTTATAAAAAATTGCCTTCTCGATATCAATTTCCTTAAAGTAATGATGAATTAACATGTGATTGTCCACTCAACTGATTAACATAGATATAGTATATAATTGTATTAATTTAATGATATGTATGAATCTCAGTCTTAGGCTATCTCCAACGGAAGGTTTGATGGAAATTTTCATACGCAACGCTTGATTACCCTTTTTTAATTTTTAGTTTCATTTTTATTTTCTTTTATTTATCTTAATCTGTTTATTTTGTGTTTTCTTTTCACCTTTTCCATTCTATTTCATGTAGTGTTATAATTTTATGTAATGTAATCTTTTATCTCAAGTATTGTAATATTTTTATTAAGTAATGTATTTTTTATTATCAAATATTATAATTTTTCAATTTTTATTTCATGTTATTTTAATTAATTAATGAAATTTAAAATAAATATGAAGTGAAGTATGAAGTTTTAAAAGAACTGGAGAGTTTGGTTGGTTGGGTTTGTTGTTAGTGGAATGATGACGTGACAGTATGATAACAATTTGAACTCTTTGATTGGGCTTTATTCCTACTACATTGTGATTTAAATTGAAATTACTTACTACCTATGTCCGAAAAAACTTTATACATTAAGGGCAATATTAGTATATGTAACATGTATCTTGGTTCTTTTATCCAAAAATTTGATATTTTACCTTATATTTAACATTAGAATCATTTTTTACAATACCTACAACTATTGTTCTAATGAGACTTAGACTTTATTCTCTTCGTCTGAACAGAAGTAAACTTATGATATGAACATAACTTATTTGTAGTATATAAAAACAAGGGCTTGGTTAATCATAGTATTGTGTCGCACTGTACTAACATTAGTATACCTTTCAAAATTAGACAAGTGGCATAATTTCAACATTAAAAATTAATTTGTTAACAATTTAAATATTTTAAACTAAAAATTAATCTTTCTTCTCCGAAATTTCCCACCACCACCATTGCCGCCGGACAGTCACTGTAGCTCCGGCAGAGCAAGACAAAATTCGGCGACCCTGGAAGCTCTTCTGCAAATTTGGAAGCTCGAGAAGAGCTTTCGAAAGAGCTTCCATGGAAGAAAGCTCGATAGGAGCTCCGGACTTTTTTATTTTTTAAATTAAATTTATTTTTGAATGTAAAATGGGTGTATTATGAATTTTTTATTCATGTGAGGCTAATTTTGGATTGTTTTGTATATATTTTGTTATGTCTAAAAATTAAAGGGTGTGTAAATAATAAACCAATATAATATTTTTAATTATTATGCAACATAATGTAAATTTATTATGTGATAGTGCGATATCATGTTGCATTAATTCAAAATACGTAGTATAATATTATTAATTTATTTTAGTATAATACATCATAAATTGGCGCGTGAGGAACATCAAATTAGATTTCTATTGACCAATTAGCTTGTATTATTTCAATTTAAATACATATTGACCAATCAAACTGCAGAGAATAGGTCAAACAAGAAAGAAACCCACTCTCATTTTTGGCACGTGCCTTTCACGATAGATACATTCACGTTTTGGGCTTCTGCGTTCTCTTCAATCACAATTTCACAGTTTTCAGCTTCTTTCTGACCTAATTTCTCTTTCTACTACTGCCCCTTTCAATTGACAACAATTTCACCCCTTTCAAATTTCTATCTATACCATCTCGCCCATCTCTTTTGCAATATTTATATGTATGCGTTTTCTCTTACTATGAGCTCTACATAAAACTTTGATTCACCATTAATGGATGGATTCGCAATCAAACTTAAACATGCTACATGAGTTTCCAGGGAGATAATGATCTGGAGTGTGATCCATATATAGAGCTTATATTTAATGGATGAGAATCAAACATCAACAAATTATCTGAGATTTCAAGGGACATGATGAGTTGAATAGCGTCGGTCAAAAGATGGACCAGAGAGCCTAAATTGGTGCCACTTGCCAGATTTGGTTACCAAATAATGAAACGAGAAGTAGAAGAAGAAGAAGATGTGGGTGAAGTGCAAAAGAAAACTTGTGTACATTATTGAATATGGAGAAAATTTACTGAATGTTTTTTGTCTTCATGAACTTCCATTGTCTTATTGCTCCCTGTTTCTTTTGTTTTTCTAGATTTGATTTCTTTTAGTAAACTCCGTCCATTTGACAAGTGTTAAAGAAATTCTAATCCCTTATTCTATAACCATATACAATCTCTATTTTACTCTCTGCTTATTTGATTTCTAAAAGAGTTGTTAGATTAACCTTTGTGCTTGCTCTAATACATATTTTATTATAATAATGCAATCACAATTGAGCAAACAATTATGATATTTACATATAAGGCACCTAATGATTCTTAGTCTATATTATAGTTGTGTAGTACTCAAGAGAGTAATATTATTGGTATACATGTATTGTTAGATGAGAAGTAAGGATTCTTTTAAATGAAAAAACCAACTCTTACTATACCCATTGTCTTATAATTTCATCCATTCAATCTTAAATTTTATAAACTATTCTAAATATATTTATATAAATTATTCTTAAAACTCATACTCAAGGGAAAGTTGGAACGGAAAATGATAACACATCACACGCATAGCATGTAACACGATTTCTTGTATATATTGTAATGTAATGGAGTGATGGTTTATAGATATATTTAATTTATCGTATTGTCATACAACATGGCACTTATATAGTACTTACAATATGAACGGCATGGCTTTAGAGTAACAAGATGAAATAAATTGTTAGTAGGCATAAAATGCAAAGGTCGTATCGTATCCTACAAAATCTCTGTGGCAAGCATGGGGCTTGACAGGTGTGTCCATTTGTATTTTATTTGTGTAGTTAATTCATTCCTTTTTAATTGGTGACATAAACTTAACTCTGAACATTAACAAATAACCAGTGTACCTAAAAGTTCTAGAACAGTGTATTCATCTCCCATTGCATTTTTAATATCAAGTTCTTCCCAAAAAGTATATGTATCTATAGAGTTCTATATATGTATCTATAGAGTTCTATATCATGTTTCAACACAAGAAGTTTAGAGGAGTCATTCTGGATTACAAAGTACAAACACTAACAAGAAGTTCTATTTTTTTATAATTAAATTATTCTTTCTCTTTTTATGTTAAAATCCGCAAATATTTACATTGGCGCTTCACTGAGCACCCATTTGTATCAACTGCAGTGGAGACTTGAGCAACTTCTTCAACGCGTCCACCATCTCAGTAAACGAGGGCCGTTTTGATGGGTCACTGTTTAAGACAAGATACTAGTGCATCAGAAAAACAAATGTTGAACATAGAACAATGCTTGATTCTCAAATCTCGAGTCATGAATCATATCAAAATACTATGTCATGCCAATGTTACTCAAGTGGATTCTCAAAACTGCACATGCTTTATTCGTAAATTAACTAGGTTCTGTTCTGGATAAACCAATCAAGATGAAATTTGAAGGCTCTTATCTCTTGAAATTCAAATTAAAGCAAATTATAGTTCACAAATGCTGCTTCACTTTTATTTTCTGTTTCACAAATTAGGTTCTCATCTAAGTTGATAAAGTGGGGGAAGCGAGGAGCATATTCCAGCATTGACTCAACATTGTCATCAAGTAAACATGAAATAAGGTGATCTGACACCAATGTTGTCTTTTTAACTTTCTTTTTTTCATTTTTTTTCTGGAAACAAAATAATGCAGTTTCTTATATTTGACCTCTCCTTTCATAGTGAGGTATAAACACACGAAGATAGAAACCATAAGCCTGCTTGCATTGTCTTTGTTGACGTAAATCCAGCAAGGAACAAACAATTGAAAAGTTAGTAACGGACTTACTCTGACCAGCACGACTCCATCAGGGAAACCAATATGGGGGAGGTGTTTTGTGGGATCACAAGCCTCCTATTTTGAAAAGCAACTGCTCCAACTACCTACAAGGATGTACAAGACAGAGCATTGTCAATGTGATATCCTACGAAAACAAATGCACGGAAACAATTACGACCAATAGCAGAGTTGAATGGGAAGTATTCATAAGAAAGCTAAGAAACGTGGATTTCAAATACTAAGTTGGACGGACCTGTGCAGGGCTAAGTCCATTCCAAGGCTGTTGCAATGTGATAAGCTCCCACAAAATTACTCCGAAACTGTATACATCAGATTTCTCATTTGATGGCTCTCCACGGAGAAATTCCGGGGCCATCCACTCAGGCTGAAATGAAAAGGTAGAGAGTTACATGCTGATTGAGGCTCCATGAAGAACATGTCTAACCTGCAGAGATATTGACCAAGATAGCTGATTTCCACTTATGAGATTGGAGGTTATTTAGTTTAATGAAAGCTGTGTTCACAAAGTTCCAGAACTAGGATGCATCATGGGCTTTATTTGACGTTGTTGATAGAAGGATCACTTTTCCATTAAAGTTGTATCTCTATTTTACTTCTGAAGTAGCAGTTACAGGAACAAGATATCAACATTCCTGACAAACTCAATCATTTCATTCGAACTAGATAACTTTCAGCTCAACTCATTTGTCCAGTTAGTCGACACAGTGTAAGGTGATTTTCTTTATGATGAACTATATTTGAGGGGACATAAAGAATAGTATACTAGAGCTGAGGAACTTCAAACATCTTAAGCACATTGGAAGATCTATTGCATATAAGTTATAGCAGAATGATATCTTCACTAGCCTTCTTTCACTGAAAATCTAAACCTGATTGTATTTAGCTAAGTCTGACGTTGATGTCTATGCCCCAGAGAGAGAGAGAGACTCTTACTGTTCCAGCCACGGACTTTGACGATATGAATGTGTTTGCTTTGAACCTTGACAAACCAAAATCGCATACCTACATGTCAGCAAAGCAATTTTTGTCAGATGTAGAAGTATAGAACCAACTGGCTAGGAAAGGAAAACAACACTGGCTAAGATTTCCAGAAAATTAGCAAGGGAATTACTTTTACAGTCCAATTTCTATCAACCAACAGATTTGGTGACTTAAGGTCCCAGTGGACAATAGGCGGGTTAAGGCGATGAAGATAGTTAATACCCTTTGCCTACATAAAACATTCACCATGAAATTAGTTAGTGTTAACAAACAGTTCAAATAATCTCTCTGGTTTTGAATGAAACTAACCACATCGAGAGCCATCCGCAAGCGTCTTCTCTTATCTAGAATCTCCCCAGAAGCTGGCCTGTGTATAAGCCGGAATAAGCTGCCTCTGCTCCATTATAGTAATTAGAAAGATCAACTTACGTTTTAACGTTCTCACACCATGTAAGGTGTCTGGTGCTGTGTTATAGAAACAAAATAACCTCATTATTTACCTTGGTAGATACTCTGTCACTATAGACAGGTGTGGATGCTTTGTAACTGCACCCATAAACAGAACCACATTCGGATGGCGGACACGCTTCATAATGGCAACCTGCAAAATCTCCTAACAGATTAAGATCCTTTCAAGTTAAAATCCTACATAATTAATACTCACATCATCAACACATATATTAAATAAACTGCAGAAGCATGAAGCGCTCAGTTAGCCCATAAGATTCAACAGCAAACCAAAAGTTACACGTAAAGTTCCAGAGCAATAGAGGTCAGATAGTAACATTTCTTTAGCTGAATAGGATTCTTACCTCCCTTAAGAACTCCTTCAGCTGATCATCCTGAAAATCTTGGATAGTCAGAACCTTGACTGCTACATCCTGTCCGAAAGAAGAATCAGTATAGTCATGATACTAGTTGAAACAATTACAATTGGTATTCTTCCACTTCGTGGTACATGTCAAATGCTCAAGGTAAGTTCTGGAGATAGACACTTAGATTGAATGGAGCAGGAGGTGCAAAAGAGTACAGTTCAGGGGGAAGAAAAAACTGAGTTGTATTGTTGGCATACTCAAACTAGTAAGGTGACAAAGGAAAATGTTATCTGGTTAAACTTGTTAAGTAGCCAGAGCCACCCTCATGCATAGGATGTCTGCCTAACAAAGATAAAGCGCCAATAACCTTTAGTCTCTTCTTTCCATCTTATTTTGTCGATCGAACTATGTTTTGATCAATCATTCGTTAAGATTATTATATTTGCACAAACGACTGAAACAATCATTACAGCACAAGAAATTGGAAAGTTGCAGATATACGTGCCACCGCATTAAAATCTAAAAGCTCTTAAGACTGACCGATCCATGCCACTCAGCTCGATGCACTGTCCCAAAAGATCCTATGAGTAGAATAGGAATTGTATTACAAATAACATTCCAGAAAAGGCTATATAATCAGCATAAATAGATACTGACACAAATAATTGTTGAGACTACCTGCCCCAACACGTTCTTTGACGTGTAGCTCATCCCATGAGATCTCAAGCCAATCCATTGCCAGAGAAGGTTCTAGATTCAAGTATCTTGGGATGCTTGCGGAATGATGTCTTCCTTGATTGAAGGACTTATTCTTTATCTCTACCAGATCGTTGATTTCTGAGATGATTACCTTAGGGGGCTGCCTATCAGGTTGACTTAATACCGAATCGCCTGACACGACAATCTCCTCTTTGATTGTCTGTTTTATGATGATTTTTTCACCTCTTGGTCTAGAATATTCATCCTTGGACATTTTGGCACCAGAAACATCAAAAAATACTGTGCCATACCCATCATCTCTTGCCTTCATTTCATCTGCATTACCTGCACATTTGTCCTCGAATTAAATCCACCAACTGAGGCAAAAAAAAACTGGAGATGTTAATTTTATTTAAAAACATAGGGAACACGGCAAGTAAGAGATAGTTGTCGTCAAGTGTAAATATTTTGATCACCAGCACAATTGCCACATGATTGGAAACCCTTCCTATCAGAAATCAAACAAAAATATGCATAGATAAATGTGCCATCATGTCCAGCAATATATTCATCAATTATACTAGTTCCTATGGTGTTAACAGGGATCCTGCACAGGTGTATGTACAATACAACAAACCTCGATATAAAGATTTGTTAGTGCCAGATTCATAGTTTGAGTTTGGTGGTTGAAGATCGAGCTCATTCTTCAGCTCAGGCTGTTGAAACTCTTTGAGATGTGATATCTGAAATGGCGAAGGCACAGAAGTAACCACACTTCCATTGATTGATGAATCTGGGCTGTGGAGATTTCCAGGTTCGCCGATCAGATCAATAACAAACTCCCTTGAAAAAATACATGCCAGTTAGCAAGACTTGCTGGAGAACAAAACAGGCAAAAACACACTAATTTGAAGCAGAAGTCCATTCAAGCAAAAACCACATTTCTAGGTATCACACACCATATATGATGCTAAAAGTAAAACAAGATCTCACCTGGGAATCTTCCGTTCATCCTCTATTGTTACAAGACATGAAGATCGATGGTCTGAGTCACAATACTTGCAACCACGAGCTATTCGGCATGGCAAACCTACATAATCCGCTAGTTTCTGAAACAACATCAAATCTTGTGTCAAAATACCAAAAAAAACAAGGACCATTAGCAATCTCATACCAAAATACTATGCATTAACGAAAATCTTGGGGAAAGCGTATACATGGTCCATCTCGCTCACATTTAAGCAAAAAATGGCAATGCTTGCAACAGTATATCGGCTTTTACTTATGCCCAGAAGCATGTTTTAATTGTAACAAAAATGAACCATAAGTTAGAAAAAATATTCACCTTGAACAATATGGACCGTTGCCTACAAAGTCCCATGGAGAGGTTACCAATAGGAACGACGATACATTTGTAAAACTCCATCAATTTCTGGTTGGTCAACTTCCAACCAAGCTGAAGATCACCTTGCTCCCCAGAAAACGAACCCCTATTAAAAATTTCGCATACTTACAATCGATAACCAGACAAGTCAATCCATATAGCAGCACACTACATAACTCAACCAACAAATATATACCCCATAAACACGGCGACAAGTTTGCCAAGTTTCTCCGCCAGAACAAGCTTATTTTCCGCCGAAAAGTAAATGTCCTGAGCTTTATCTTCAAGCTCCCTGAGCTGCGGGTCTCCGCGTCTATCCACCAGAATCACCTCCAGCGAAGTATCATTAGGATCAATCGTTTTCAGCGCCATTAACGAAGGCATCCTTGTACCTTCCTCCAATTCATTGCACATCAACCACAGATATGGATTCATCCCCAAAACGTTATAGAATCCATCCGATATCTTGTCAGAGTATGACAAACATCCAGTAACCTGAAACAACCACAGAGTATGATACAACATAGATATCAACTAAAACTTTAATAATCTATAGAAAAACACAATCACTTATACATTAACCACATATTATAGAATAACACAGATACCAATTAAAACTCTGATAAAGCCATAGAAAAACTGAAAAACACAAGCAAAATTATACCCAAAGACGGTACAAAACGGCATCGGCATCAACAGTAGAAAACCTGCTACTACATTGATCAGGTCCACTAGCAAGGGTAGCTTGTTCGCTAAGCCTCTTCGCAAGCGTCAATTGCAAGTAGTACCCTTCCGTACACCTCTGAGCGAATCCATCCGCCACAATTTCCTCCTCCTTCGTCTCCGATTTCTCCTCCACCGGTTCGAATCCGATCGCCGTCGTAGTAGACGACCAATTCCCATCGAGAGTCGTACTGGAAAACAAACTTCCGGCGTAACTCGTGCTTCCGCAACTCGACAATCGCCTCAATCGATGATCATTACTCTCGCTCCTCCGTGGAACCAACAGCCGCTCCCTCTCATCGTCTTCTTCTTCTTCCTCATCCACATCCTTGTACTCGATCCTCCTCACGTGATAGTCACGTGAGCTCCTACCTTTCATTTTCCTACCCGTCGCCCATTTTGCCAAGTCCCCAAACTGATTTTGCAACTGCTTTCCGTGAACCTTTCCACCCGTGACCACTTCGTTTTCGTCACGTTTGCGAATGGAAAAGTTACTTTCACATTCAGGACAATTTTTCGCAATACCGGAACTCACTTCTTCGTTTTCCGGTGAGCCGATTCCGAATGTCTTCAATTTCGAAGACGAAGAAGCATCTGGAAACTGCCGAGGGAAGAAGTAGGTCGTCCTGTGCGGCATTTTTTGAACTACTACAGTACTGACAGAGGTGATTTCTCATCCAATTGATGAAAATGATGAACAAATTCCACTTTGCTTTTTTGTCTCTCTATCTGACGATTTTGCAGTAGAATAAAGAAATGTAGAAAGACTGCTTCATTCAAAAAAACCTAGTCAGTAGCTAGTATTAGTCCATGGAGTGACTCTGGAAAAATTAGTATCCATTTTTTTATCAGGCAAGATTTGATACCAGTTGCAATAAAATATGAGAATTATAGAGGAAGTTTATGATCAAATTGGGGAATAGACAGGATATGCGAAATGATAATGCTTGGAAGATACGTCTTTTGGGAATTGAAAGAGCAGTGAATTAAACAAGCAGCAAGTGGTGATAGGAGCAAGTGGTGATAGGTTTATATACAAATAATTTTAGGTGCAGAGATAGAGAAAACAGATAGAAGTTGATGCTGGACAGGAGTATTTTAAGCGCCGAGTGGGAAAGAAGGGAACAGGATGAATCAGCGGTGAAGGGAAATCAACAAACGAAAATAGAAAGGTTAAGAGATACTCCGTCACTATTTCAACTTCCCGCCCCCGAACACAACTCTTATGAAAAATATAAATAATGTGAGAAAAGTGGTGATAAATTAGGGAGGAATGAATAAAGTATCAGAAATATTAAATAAAATATGATAAAAAAATTTCATAAATTTTTCATTTAATAGATGAAAAGTTGAAATCGCGATGTCCCAAAATAAAATGCGTGAAGTTGAAATCGCTGCAGGGAGTATATGCACTCAAAACTTCCTTAATCCTACTTACTACGTCCCACGGCAGATGTCATATTTGATTTTAATGCAAAATTTAAATTTAGAGTTTAAGATAGATTGACAGTATATGATGACTAAAAATAAACTTTACAATTTATTAAATATGAAAATGTACATTTATATTGAAACAGATATCATAGAATACATGAGGGTTGCATGGACGGGTAAAGAACTTTGAGGTATTATTCCGGAATTCATCATATATCAAATGGCACATTTTAATCTCTATATATGTCAAAACCATAAAGGACACATTTCTATTTTAATAAAATTACAAATCCATGTGAATTTTTGGACCACAACAATTCCACTCCCCACTGCTTTTAATTTGTATATTAATCTTTCTCCAACAATAAAAGTGTCATTTGATATTTAACGAATTGAGCATATATGCTGATACTTTATCGAGTAAGAATCATGGCGACTGTATTATAGAAGAACTTAAAGACACCGATAAACATTATAATTATATTCAAAATATTATAAATTTTTACTAAATATAACGATGTTCTATTGTTATCAATACAAATCAAATGAAATAAAATATTTATTTATAAATTATAATTCATATTTTTTAAAGCAAACATCTCTTCAATATAACCCTTCATAGACTCTTGTACATACATTCTTCCATTCCAATTAATATTTTTTAAAATTATATAGTTATTAATAAAATTTACTTTCGAAATCAATAAGTTAGTTTTCTTTTTTGGAAAGAGGACCAATAAGTTAAATTTGAACGGAGAAAGTAGCATATTCCCTTGTTATATTTGTTATTTATTCAAATTTTATACTCAATCGACTTCAAATTTATGTTATTAATTCATCTTAAAAGATAATTACGACACATCTAATAAAATTATATAATGAAACTTTAGAAAGAAGAATTTTAAATTTTTATTAGATCATTACTATAATAGTTTTAAATTAATTCTTACTCACCATTAAAATTGATCTACCGGATAAAAGGTCACTGCATATGCTCCAAATTAAATATTATATATTTCATTTATATTTATCTTTTACATAACTGCACTTAATTGTGGAAATAATAAATGTGTTGATTCAAGACGAAAATGGTTGAATGTGACGAATATTTTAGTAGGGAGTTAGTATTTAGTATCAATGTGTTTGGATTTAACTTAAAACTCAATTGGAATTGAGTTTTGCAGTTGATGAATAGTTGTTGAAATGAAGTTGAATTAATTATAAAGTTTTGTATATATTAAATTGTGATTAAATTTTAATTTAACGTTAATGAATAGTCAATTAATTCGAATATCATAGTATATAACTGAGAAATAAACAAAGAGTAGTTGCAAAATTACTTTAAAATTCAAAAATCACTAAATCAAATTCATATTCAAAGACACGGAATTATATTTATAGTTATGTATACCCATGCTGGGTAGTTATGGGCCTCATGGCAGGGTGTGGCAGGGTGCATGCATACGTACGTTGGCGTACAACCATTGTTGAGTAAGCTTAATGAAAGGGCTAGCGGACACGTACGTGAATGAGTGCGCGTGAAGTGGAGTAAATGTCTCTTTTTATCTGGGTGAGACGTGTATGTTAAATGAATTAATATAAATGGATTAGTTCTACAACTCTTTATAAGTTTAAGCTTTTAGATAATATACAATTCTATTATG
>JAYMSR010000819.1:0-12096 GCA_036897825.1 Plantago rigida | reverse complement strand
AGAGAGTTTTTGACTTGAGTAGTGTCATTATGTCCAGATTTCTACTTCTGGAAGATTGCAGCTTGTGGATGCAACGGGTGGTGTGGATATCATGCTTGACCGTCCACCAATATGGAATTTTGATAAAGTTTTTGAGGTTGTTTTCTAATTACATCTTATTCATGCGTGCTTTCAACCTTTTCATCTTGAAGAAGGCTAGTTATTTCCATGTTTGGTTTCTCTGCAGTTGTTCTTTGAAGTCATTACATGCACAATTTTCAAATATATTCTCACTTTCAGGCAAAAAACTTCGTAATAGTAATGGAAGGCATTCAATGGAAGCTGGTTGACTTGAACACAACAAAAGACCAGCCTTTATCATGCCGAAGCATCTTTAGTAATGCTCCATTAATGAAAAGGCTGGCTACATCACTATATCTGTATCACGATCCAAGGGATGAAGATAATATAAGTGATTCTCTTTTCTTTGATTGGAAAATAATATCCAAGTAGCATGGATGTGGAAAATATCACTTGCTTATGCTGACACATAATTTTCCCTTCCAGAAAAAGGTATAATTGCATCTGAAACAGAATGGAAAACTTCCAGCGTTCATAGTAGCTCGAACGGAATCAACAACTTTATATTCTTTCCTCTTTTGTAGCTTCATGGATATCAAACAAATAGGTCCATCATACTTGCTGAGGCCATTGTCCTGCCGTTCGATTTGCTGATCACCTCAAAACATGAAGATGCAGTCCTAACCAGGTGCCAATGGAAGAATTCTCTACATGACCTGACCAATCACAAGAGACGTAAAATCGACCAAGTTCATCTTGAGATCTGTGATAATGGTTCAGCTGATGCTAGAAATGGATTAAGTGATAACTCTAGTGGCTCCATTAGTTTTGACAGCAAATCCTGTAGCACTTCTAGTGGCTTGTTGGAAATACCATGTATGATTTCAAGCAAAGGCTTACCTAGTCATTCCCGAGGAATTTTGCATTGCACTAGTAAGTGTAAACCGCCGAGTAAGGTATTACTGGAATTTGGTCCTGATAGCTTCTGCAAGTACACGGTATGCCACATTCTTATTGGTAATCCTTTTCTTCATTTTATTTTTGTTTTATTGGGTGGGATACAGTCCAGTCACGACTTACTCGAAGAGTTTCTCCATATTGCAGGTACTGAAAGTTGGTTGTTGTTACCTGCTCAACTATCAGGAATCATTGCTGTCCACAATGGGAAACCACAAATTCGAGGGTTCTAAATTATTCATTAGTTCTAATACCAATCTCCGTTTTCTTAATTTTTCATCCACTGATGGTCTCCAAAATTCAGATGTACCTAATGTATTTTCTTTTCCCAAATTGTGGCCTAATATTGGAAATGGAATATCCAAAGAGTTTGAAATTCCAATATTGACTAGAGATGATACCCGCCCCAACGAGAGTTATTTGGGCGTTAATATATTTGTTGCTGCTGCTGCTCTAAATATTCTTCTGAATACCATTAAAATTTGGAACAATGATCCCTTTGAGCTGAAAGATTCTTTGAAGGAAGAGTCCGATATATGTTCCCATCATGGTGCCAGGATAACTTCAGTGATGCAATCTTCAGGACCTTCATGTATTGATTATCCGTCGCCTGTGGGGAATCTAATAACCTTGATTGGGCTCGTAGTAGGCCTTCATGACTGCAACAGTGATGCTTTCCATGGACAATCAAGACTTGTACCCGGTAAGGGTTCCCTGCCGATGTTTCTCCAAGGAAATGGTGGTATATGTGTCCATCTTTTGGTGGAAGATTGTATGGTATACCCTTACTTATGCACTACCTCTGCTTTACTTCAATCAGGTTTATGAATTATCAGAACCTATCCTACTTCATTGTGACTTGTCCAGGTCATGATCTTCTGTGATTCGAGCAAACAAGCTCATCCTGTCGGTCTAGGACAAGATGTATATGCAACCTTTCACCGGATTCTTGTACTCAGGTCTGGTCTCTTTGGCTTATGCTTAATCAATGAATTAGTGTTTATATTTTTTATCTTATTAATATTGGAATTGATGTTTATATGCTGGACTTGCTCTTTCATGATTTCTGTAGGCATTATACTACTGTGTCTCGATATAAATATCAGATGTTTAATGGAGTATTCCCACTGGCACTCTTACTTCTTAAATAAGTAGAACAGATTAACATCAGCAACTTACTTGGGACTTCTGAACATTTGCTTATCATGATAGTATGCCACAGTTTCATTTCTCATATTTCCTGTTTCTTTGGCACATCAAATTTTAACTTCCACCAACACGATAAAACTCATTTCAAAATTAGGTACTGGCCTCCATAAAGCTCATTTCAAAAATATTTCATTAACACGATAACTGTCATTCAATTTCTTGTCATTTCTAGAGTATCATCGCCAATCCTTGTCCTACGGTTTGGCATTACACAAGGAATTTCCCAAATTAAGCCCGGTTAGATCACGTTTTGTTGGTCTCTCAAATCAAGCACTATACCTATATTTGAGCTATGTAGTACTGATATGTCTATGGGGTGAATGTATTTGTATTTTTACGTCACAGACACGTATCCTTTTGGAAAAACATATCTTGCCTTTTTAAATATATTTATATCTTATTAGAAGCATTCCCAATGTTTGCTTAGTTCTTTAGGGTTGGAGAGCAAAGAGAAAAGATCCCAAAGGTTATACAACAATATCTAAAAGAAAGAATTCTAAATATATAGAAATGTGGTCTTGGTTTAAGTATTCATCACATCCTATATAATTTTGACATATCATATATATTGAAAATTATGACAATGTAATGTATCCTTGACTATCCATATCCTGTTATTTGGGACTTTAGCCATGAAAAGTAACCATTAACCAAAAAGCAAGAAATGTAGGTTTATCAAAATATCCATGGCCCATTATAATTTTGAGGAAGCCCTATACTGAACATAGATTCGAGCATGAAGCAGCTAAGTTTTAGCATATTTTTGTGGGCCCTCCTTTTGCAACAAAATTGATCTTATGCAATAAATAGGTAACCTACAGTTGTGTTAAAAAAGGATACCTTAAATAAAGTGTAAAAGTCAGTCAGGATAGGTTTTTAAGAGAAGAATTTGGGAATCCTACAATGATTGCTATAGTGCAAAACTTGCAAAAATAGGCCAGGAGATTGAGAATTCAAAAATAATTTGGGAATTTCTTCACTGTCCATTAGATATCTGAATGCGTAAGATACAGAAAGTTGCATCAGGTTTGGTTTTCTAATGTGTCTATTGCATTCATCTGTCCTCTAATGTGAGATATAAATTGTTGCATCGTTTGGTCCTGCTTCATGTCTATGCCATGTCAATTAATGCATAATAACACATCAATCTTGGCCATATCAAACACCTTGATTCCTGGGTTGTAGATAAGCAAACTTACCTTATTGGATCATGATAATTATAGATGTATATTCATTAGTTAATTTTTTCCATGTATAACAAGACTATGGGGCTATTTATTGGAGGAGATAATTCTCATAGGGCATCAAAGCCTATTTCTTCAGAAAATAGTAAGTTCTTGTCTTCCTAAAATCATAAAATCATGGTTCAGTATATAGCTTAACTTGGTACCAGAGCCATACCTTCTAGAAGTAATTCCCTAGCCTTAGCTCCTACTTCCTCAGTCCTGCCTGATGTTTCCCGTTTGATTTTCGTCGATTTTTTTTTCACCTTATTTTGACTACAAATAATCTTAAATAATATTGAAAAATTAATTAACGAAATTATGTTATGAGAGTTTAACTATTATACTTTGGAAATATAAATTTCATAATTAATTTTTCTATTTTATTTAAGATTAATTTGTAGTCAAACTAAGGTTAAAAAAGTCAATGAAAATCAAATGGGAGGCATTGGGTGGGATGGAGGAAGTAGTTCCTTTTGGTCCGAGTTCTTGGTTGTGTTCCAGATCTGGGAATTTTAAAAGTCAGGGAGTACTCTAGCGTTTCAGGGTGGTTTCTGGTAGAATTCTCATGAGCTGTCTTTCTGTTTTATTCTGACGTGCTGTTCGTTGAATTATTCACTATATTCATGGAACCGTTTGTAAAAGGCCTTTATTTTCCTTCTGGCTCTTCACTCCATCTTTGTGCCTATAGTGATGCAGATTGGGCCGGGTGTTCTACGACTGTGTGGTGTATGTTCTTGGGTAGTGCTCTTATTTCTTGAGTTTATTATTACAGTGATATGATATTATAAACATCTGGTTCCAGGCATGTAAGTTAAAACAGTACAGTACTGCAGGTGTAATATAATTGAGAGCAAGTCTTCTCAGTGTCGAACTTTATATTACTTTTTATTTCTTTTCTGTATGAGAATGTTTTATTAAACTTTGGACAATTGCTTTGCCACAATTGACACATTGGGCACACAGGAGGACTAAGTTGCAAAATTTTCATATCATTGGTTAGCACCTACACTGGTGATGGTAAAATTGAAAAATCCTGATGATTACGGGAAAATACTCATAAACGCACCGGTGCGTTTGATGCAAGTGTCATGGTGTATATTCCCTTGTTGAAGAGGCATATGCCTCGTCTGAACAGATACCTTTTGCCACCAACAGTGTTTACCCCTTTCAAATTATGATATTTCGTTTCCCCACGAAAAGAGATAAATTTTAGATAATAATAGAAGTGTATCTTTTATTCATTCTGGTTCAAAATATTCATTTTTCGTACCAAAAGAATTGTATACACTTTGTGGAATTTGAAATTCGTCCAGCAATAAAGATTTAACTATTGTATATGATGATCCTCAGTGATGACACCTCTAGTTTTCAGTGTTTCCTACGGAGTTCTTTATTCTACAATTTATACATATAATTAACAGTCGCCAATTTTATATTTTTATCAAGAAACATACTAGATGATTTTTTTTCCGATGAGAGCTTGCGAAGTGAACTATAGTTAGCTTGTTTATTTGATAAGTTTTAAACTTTTTATAACTGGGGTGTAGTTAATAGATGTAGTAGGACTATACATTTTTGTCTACTTCAATCATGATGGTCATCCATGCATGTGTTTTCATTATTTATTCTTCGCTTCTATTCCTTTGTTTTTTAAGCAGTATTCACAAAAATTTGATTTATGTTTTTAATTTTGTATATTTTATTATAATTATACATCCAAAATATTTAATTGGCAATTTGTGGAGCATACCCCCCTTTCATACTCCTCACCCCGAGGCATGTAAATCGCCCCGCCTTATGCCTTTCTAAAAGTTAAAACACTGACACCAACAATGCCTGGGAGCCACATCAGGGGACCCAAAATGGCCATATTGCTTCCACTACATGAACTACTCAATATGTTTGCATTCTTTAAGGAAGTCATATCAATCGTGGTTGATCATAACTGAGCACGTATTTTGTCAGTGGTATGAACAAGTATATGATGTTGCCAGTGTCGTCCATCACAATTAACAATGTCTGCCTGGTTAAGAGGCATACGGATGCTGAATCCCGTACCACACTTGCAAGTTTAGGTTTAGACAGCGTTGCTTTTCCAAATACTGATGCCGCACAACTGATATATGATGTTTTGGAATCGTCACCGCTAGAACCAAGGCAATTTCGCTGCAGGGTGGGTAATTTGCATTCACTTTGGAGTTCATGCTTTTGACACATTATCACATATAGTTATTCTTTATAGTCCCATATAGTTTTTTCTTTATCTAATTTCCTCTCCTTTGCATGTGCATTTGACTCGTTTTGTCCTTTACAATTTTGCTTTTATCTTCGTGGTATGAAGCAGGTTGTTGCTGTTTATTTACTTGAGGTAGTGAGTTCTAGACATGCTAGAGTTCTTCAATCAAGTGGTCACACTGAACTGTCTTCATATGGCATCCTGCTGGCTGGTTTTATCATGGGTATTGCTTCTGTCCCTTTTATATGGTAGTTAGATCAGTGTTACAACTCATTCAAGTCGAGGGTGCAATGAGTTGCTTTAGAGCCTCTTGTCCTTTGGCATGTCTTCTTTAACAACTTTAGTAGTGGCCCTTCAGCTTTAGTTGTACACTCTATCTGCTTGGAAGTGAATGCTCGTTGAATTTCTAGGGTCCAGCCTTCGTAAAATTTGAATGTCTTCTGCCTATTAAACTTTAAAGAGGACCCGAAATGCTTTTTTTATTGTTGTGATTCTGTTATTGTTCTTATAGGCTACCCTAATTGTCGGGATTAAAGGCTTAATTATTGATGTTGTTACACATTATATTGTAGCACCAATAGAATCCAAGCAGGCTATTCTTGGGACATGTTTTATTGTTTACTCAATCATTGGGATCATGACATTTCTTGGTTGCATACAAAGGAAATTTGGCTTCGGATTCATTATTGGATTTTTGGGAACCCTTAACTGTTTAATATAGTTACATTGGGTTGAAATAATATATTTCCTGCTCAAACCAAATGAATAATTTGCCCCAATTCAAAATAGTCCGTGGCACTGTTGTGGTAGTTCCACCGTGTCACCTTTAGTTTCTAAGAAACCATAGGGTTATTGCAAATGAATATGTTATTTTTACGTCTCTGGTTCAATCAAGTGGAATTTGATATTCATGAATCATGATCATGAAGCCCTACTATCTTAATTATAAACTGGCAGATTTTCGATTTATCATAAATTTGTTTACCCTTAATGTTATTTCATTTTTGAAGAAATTAAGGTGTAGTATATAATTTGCAACAGCCTGAAGCTTTCAATCATTTTTTCCTGTTTTAATGTGCAGATGATGGGTCATCCACTTTTTGCTGTTGGTCTGAATCTGAGAAAGCTGCAACCTTGCTTGGGTTAAACATTGAAGGATATGCTCTCAGACTATCTCCAGATAATATTGGTAATGGTAAGACTGGTACAGGGCTGGGATATGGCTCCCGTGTAAGCCACCTGAACCAAATTTTGGAGCGTCACGGCAGATTGGTAGTGAAAAATTATGGATCCATTGTTGACTCTTCATGTCAAGACTTGGCATTCTCCTTTGGTTCGGACAAATCAATAAGCATCTCAAGTGAGGATATCCTTATGAGCTTGGTCATTAGCCCCTTGGGCACATTTTGGGTAAGTCAACTGATACCGCTTCTTACACGACAAGTATATCAGAATTGAGAGTGGTAGATTGTCTTCATGAAGATCATGGCCAAGGCATATACTTGTTTGATGATTTTTATTACTTGTGTTACAGTGTGTGACTGGTAGTGTTATGGAAGAGGAAGGCAGTAGGTGGTTGGCGAATCGGCTAAGTGAGGTGGGCATGGCATTGCCATCATCAGTACGAAATGTGTGGGCAACAAGTGTTGGGCGCACAGATGTGCTCTCGGAAGCCAGGATCATGTTACAAGAAGTAGCCAGTGTAATATAATTGCAGGCAGCTGAAATCTGAATTTATTGTAACTACAGTACTAGTATTGGCAGCAGCTGTTTTGCTTTAAATAACTAGGGGCATACTCAAAGATTGACAATCAGTAAACAGGGTTTTTATTTCATTGTAATGAAGGCAAGGGCAAAGGTACGATTATCATTCTCCACCATAGTACTTGGTATTTGTGATCAAATCGATATAATCGTGTACCCAAATGAAACAACCGAGTGAGAAAAAAAATGCTCTCTAGAGTTCTATCCTCCCTTCCACCACCTCCTTCACCTCTTCATATGGAAAAAAAAGACCTATTGCGGATCAAATTATTCCAGAGGCTCTGGCTGCTCCAAGTTTCGTACAATGAAAAAATCCAGGGCTTAAAGGCGCATGCGTACTTTGATGGTTGGTTTATCCATTTTTACAAATGACGATGTTTGAGGTTGTTGGGCTCCTACACAACAAGTTTAAGTGTGTGTGTGGGGGGGGGGTTTCTAACAATTTTTCTAAGCAAGCACAAATGTTGACGATACTTATATTCAGAGTGCAAAATACTTTTGTTAAGTGTAGTGCAACTTTAGAAACCATATATACAAATGGTTTGCTAAAAGTAAGTATAAAAAGTAAATACACAACTAATCCACTTCACCCTTTCTCATGACTTGAATTCATTAAGATAAAATAATGAGATCCATTACAAAATCCTATACGTAGCTAAATCCCTTTATACCATAAGTTTCCAACTTAGTACCCTTGAATTTTTTCTTTGACTTCCCAAGCAAAATACTCTGGTTACTTCCAAGGATATCTCCTTAACATGGCAGGTCAAGTACTTCATCCCTTCTTCCTTTGCACGTATGTTGATGTGTTTGTTTATAGTGGTTTTGTCAAGGCAGTGAACACTTAGGTAACAATGTTTCAGTTACTTCAGAGAACAAGAAACTCAACCCAAGTTCTTGTGTTTTAAAGACTTGGTGTTTTGTTTCTAAGAAGATAAGACTTGTTTTTGTTTAGAAGAAGCAACACTTTTATAGTTGCAACCTAAAAGCATGTTCTACTTTTTCACAAGTAGCTTCACAAACTTTAAGTCTTGAAGCATAGTTGTGTACCCTTTGCATATTCCTCCTCCATCCAGATAAACATTTGGTCTAGTATGGGAAGGGGGAATTTTAGATTGACATAAATGTTTTCAAGCCATATTACCCAGAAACCATTCTTTTGATGTATCACATTTGAAGAGATTGGTCATTGTCAGTTTTGCCCTAAGTAATTGTAGCAGATTTCTTAGCCACTCTTTCAATCAATCTTCTCTCAATTTTGTTCTTTCTTGACTTGAAAAAATTCTTCTTTCCAGAGCCAGAAGTGGAGGAACCTTCTTCAAGGGTTTTGAATTGCCACTAGGAGTTTTGTCAGCTAGCGGTCTTGCTGCAAGTAATGGTGGTGGAGGTAGTGCAAGTCTTTCTTGGAGTCTTGTCCTTTTTAGAGGATCCTCATCTTCATCTTCCTAATACTTATCAAACTCTAGTGCACCTCTACAGGTTTCTTGTAGGATTACCACTTCTTCTTCTTCTTCTTCTTCTTCTTCTTCTTCAGCAACCACTTCTCTCCTAGACCTCTTATTTCTTGTTTTGAAGTTTTAGCAACCACTTGTGCTACTTGTTTAGTAGACTTGTTTCTTGGGTGGGTGTGTTGGAAGTTGTGCATGCATTGCCCCTTAGTCACGTGTTGCATTGAACCTTCAGGTTTTGCATATCTTAATGTCAGATTAACACTTGTTGCTTCAACAAACTTGTCGAGTTTCTGAAAGGATTGGACTAAATGTTGAATGTCAGTTTGCAGTGCCTCTACTAGCATTTCGATCTCTTACTGGTGTTGTTCAAAGATGGCTATAGTTGTATTGGTGGTTTGAACGACAACATCAACTTTCTTTTTTTTAATCTCCTTTTCAAGTTGAAGATCTATCTGAGCTAAAGTAAGAGAAGCTGTTCTCTTTAGCATAACTTCCATAAACCTTTCCAGGTGTATAGGATCTTCAGAAAGGATCTCTTCACTCTCTTTCAAAACAAATTGATTTGAGCAAATCTGTGCGCATATGCGCTTCAACTATGTTCACATTAAAAGGTTGTGGCTTTTGTGGAGCAATGGTTCATCTGATTAGTCCAAAAACCATGTTTTGGTCAGTGAATTAGGAATCAATCCATCTGGAAATGGATTAGTCAATTTCGGTTAGACTTGTCCAGTCTCTCTTCTTCATCTCCATCGAAAGGATTATCATCAGACTCATCTCCTAGTCCAACAACCATGTGTTCTTTTGGATTCTAGAGTATCTCAACTCTCTTATCTTTGTCACTTCATTTTGGTCTGCTAAGTCAACAACAACTTGGTGCATTTCTTTGAGAGTGAGTGGACTTGGAGCCTCAGGAGTTGTTTGTTCAACAATCATTTCTCCAAGCATGAGTTTGGCTGATAGGCTGTCCATATCTTATTAACTCTTTGATCCACTTCTACGTATGCATATTCTCTTGATGCTTTGGCATGCATTAGTTAGTTCAGTGAGAGAGGTTTGTTCCACATATATTTGTGCATTATCTTGATTGGATATCTCAAAAACCTTTGTCTTGCCTTCAGTTGTGGCTAACTCTATTTGATTTTTGGCATAGGCTTTCAATTCTTCTTTTAGGGCCTTCTCTTCTGCCAGTTTTCTTTCTTTATCTTGAGCTTCAACAAGTTATTGTGTCTTCTTTGCCTCTTCGGCAATCTACCTTTCTTTTGCCTCTTCAACAAGCTGTTGTTTTCTAAGAGTTTCAACTCTCTCATTCTCTTCCCATTGTAGAGCATCAACAATCTCTTTCTCTCGCGTTGCCTTTTCATCAAGCAATTCACTTTATTTCCTTAGCGTTTTAGTATGCTCCTCTTCTTCTTCTTCTCTTCATCTTCTATCTGAGCATGAGATAGTGATTTATCCTTGTGTTCTGACTGGGAGGGTGGCTCTTGATCTTGTTCTTGATCTCCTTGTGATTTATCATCAAGGGTATTTCCATAAGTGTTGTTTCCAACACCTCCAGCCCAGGAGCATCATCACTTATCTTCTTGTTCTTGTCTTCATGTTGTCATTGTCGTATGAAGGTGGAAGATCTTTAAGTTTATTTCATCTACTTTCTCTTCTTCATCATAAGAAAACAGATCAATGACTTGGATTTATCCTTACTGGTGACTTCTTGTCCTTCCTCATCCTCTCTCTTGAAGTCAGTCATGATGGGATTGTTGGCTATGTCAAACTCTGTGGCAAGATCTACCTTCAAATACATTTTATGGAGCAGGATGTGCATAGTTTCCAGAAAGTCTGTGTGCATCACTTGTGCAAGTATATACATAGTCTTCCAGTTGAAGATAGTTTTGTCTTCTGGAACTATCACTAAGGATACAAGCTATTTCTGCAATAGGTTATTGCCTGAAAGTTTGCCACTTTCTGAAAGCCTTCATATGGTTGGGCTCCACATGCCGTTGGAATTTCTTCTACAAGACATCTTTGTCTACTTTACTCATCACTTGTATAGTGGGAGCAGTAGATGGGATTGTCTGAAGTTCCATTGAAGCCTATAAGAAAAAAAAATTAGTTGAGGAAAAGAGAATCTCCGCAAGAGAGTTTTTCGTAATTGAAAGTTCATGTACCTGTTGATTCACAACATGCTCACTGACATCAATCAATTGCACTAAAGCTTCATTCTCTTGTGTTGTTTCTTGTTTATCAACAATATCTTCTTTAGGCTCATTCTATTCTGAAGCTTTTGATAAGGAAAACTTAGTTTTGAAAAGTATTTGATCAAAAAACAAATTATCTTCATAAATCGTGTTAACCTGCGTTCTTTCAGCATGCTCATTATCTTTCTAGATACTTGCTTCTGCTTTTCTTGGTCTTAAGTGACCACGTTTTCTCTTGATGTAGATAAAAACAAGTTAGCAAAAAAAAGTTTTGTATCAACAATTGACAAGTTAAAAGAACAAGAAGGTATATTAACCTGTTGGTGATCAACAAAGTTCGCAAATTCAAGGTCCTTTTCTAAGTCTTTTGCTGGTTCCTATGTTTCTTCAGCCGACTTGAAGCTATCAACTTCCATTGTTGTCTAACCTTTTTGAGTCGCAACATTAGAAGGCCCAACTTGTGTTTCCACAAGATTTTTTTCAGCAACCTCTGTTGCTGGTTTTGGAGTGGAGATTTTTTAAATTATATATGATGTGTGTTGTATTTGTTCTTGTCCTTCAGAATGTTACACTAGCCATTTGGGGTGTTGTATTTGTTCTCTAGTCGCTTTCCGAGGAGAAGGTACGGTTTCAGTAAGCTCTGCCATAGTCATAAAAGGATGACTTGCTAATCTTCATAGGTTTTTGGATCATAACTCAATAGTGTATGTCAAATCAACAAACACTTTATTGATGTTTAGATCGGTAAACACACTCTCTACTTTTTCATTAGGGGTGATGGGGTTATGATCTCCTCATTGATTTTATTTTGTTCGCCCTGAATTAATGGAGATCCCGTTTCTCCAGTAGATTGACTCATTTTATCACACACTATTGATGTAACAATGTAATGTGCGATTTCTTACCTACTTTTGGACCCTTGTTTTTTGCCCAAGATTCAATACTCATATTATATTATGGCCAATTACCAATTTCTTGTCTACTGTGTAGGGCGTGATCAC
>JAYMSR010000818.1:0-12099 GCA_036897825.1 Plantago rigida | reverse complement strand
AGACAATTTCAGCTTTGCTCTTGAATCTTGATCAACCTGTTCTATTATATTGTAGCCTCTTCATCAGCATTGAACTGTTGCACAAGTTCATCGATCTTTCGGAATTGATATGGCCACTTTGCACTGTACAGGAACTGCCGCAGATCAGACCTGTTATCTTCAGATGAATATTTCTGTAACAACCGCGTAAACTTAAATTTAGAAATCGCGCCCAAATTGAACGTTTTGGAAGAGGATATATCAAAGCATAGTTTTACCTCCACCAAGTAGGAAGGTGTTAGAACAGTCATCTTATGCCTGTTGTTCGCATAGTACTCGAAAAAGTCCTTCACTTTGGCCGCGATCTCAATTGGAGATACCTTGGAGCAGCATTTTGAACATAGATTCTGCAAATTAATTATAAGGATGAAATTTAGTGTGAAGTAAGCACTTCTCAACTCTTTCTGGTGCATGTTTCCAAATCTGGAGCAGGCGCAAACCTTAAACATGGATACAGGTCCAAAACGACAGTTTTTACGCAACCTTCCGTATAGCGAGAGTTCTGGACTTGTCAAACCTGCATCTGCTTCATCCTGTGGTTTTGAAATGAAAGAATGCCATCAGATTAGATGTGGAAGGGAACAGGACAGGAGGAATATTCAATGAGCTCGATTATGATAAGATATACACCTGGTCACTAGGTTCGACTCCTGCCAGGGATGAGTAGCCAAGATGGACAGCAGCCCATTTGATAAATGCGGAAAGATCCTGAATGTTGATGTTTCCAATTGGATTGATATCACCGGAGCTGCAACCATACTTTGTTAGGTTCCCGGTTAATCCTTCATCTGAATTGCTGCTACTCATAACGAGGAGAAATCCAGGTTTGTTGTGAATCCATGGCACCAGTGATGCCAGCATGTAAGACATGACCATTCTGGTTCGTTCTTGAAGAGTATCCAGGGCTAACGTTTCGTAGCTTGATCCTCCTACCTGCATTAGAACATAATATATAATGCTTTTGCTATTTTAAAAAGACACTAGAGATTTCCCCCAAAATCAAATTCTCACTGTGCATTGCAGTCGTGTCCCTGTAAGCATGTGAAAAAATGACAGGAAGGAAGAAACCACTCCATCTATTGACCCATCAAGATGCCATGTCCCGATTTCATCAGCTAGTACCCTTGACTTCTTTTTGGCATAATCAGAACTGTAAAAACAGAATGTTAGATGGTTAAAAGGCTTAAAGCTGAGCTTGTTCAGGTCATGTATGTTTATTCTACTGATATACGGTCACCTATTTTCGGATGCCATGAAAACTGTATAGAAAATGCGTCTTGCAAATTCTTTGCCATCGATTGGAATCTGTCCATCTGCGTAATGGCCAATCCTTGTAGCATCAGCTTTGACTTGTTCATTGCCATCTTTGATTTCTGAATGAAGGTTTATACAATGTCAGTTCAGATGATTTTGCTAAAATAGTTCTAATGGTGCAACGAGTAGCTGACCTTTTACGACGAGCTGGCACATACACCCAATTATGGCAGCAACCGAAGAGCTACCAATCGTGCCAGATAGTGGAAGCAAGAAACCAGACGCACCACTTCTTCTCAAGTAATTCCATAACCAGCACGCCGCTCCCAAAGCTATTTCCTCTTCAGGACAACTGTATTGAATCTGAGATCATCATGACCTTCTATAGTTAAATTGATTTATATGGGAGGTGCCATATTTATATGTATCCAAAACGTTTTAAATACGATGAAATGAAGATACGCCTAGGATTTAAACATTCCTAGGCTAATACAGTAATCTCAATTCTCACCTTAAGTGGAGTTGAAGGTGACCTTTTAAGCTTGAAAGATTGACAGAGCTTGTATGAAACAGGCACCGCAGAGACTACTGATTTGCAGCTTGCTTGTTCACGAAAGCTACTGTTAAAATCTCTATAAGTAGTGACCTGAGAATCAACAAATCAAAGGTGCAAAAGTTTCAAAGTATTCCCAGCAGCACAGTTTATGCGGAAACAAGTCTAATGTACATACCGCATCTAAATCTACTTGAGCAACCACCAAATCCACATCCTTGAGGGAGAACTGTGAAGCGTGTGCAACCACTTCCCCGTTCACCACGACAGATGAGCATCCATCTGCATACCATACAAGCATTAAGATTTGAACGAAGCATGACGATTCTTACCCACCCCTCCATTACCTGATGACTACCCAGTTCTTCCAGTCATAACGCTAGTTTATTAATCAAGGGGTGTGCATACATTTGTCAGACGCATAATGTACTCACCAAAATAAGAACGACTTCCATCACAGCCAATTTGGTTGCTATACATGTAAACTCCACCACATTTAGTCGTTGCGCTTATAATAGCACGAAGACGGCCATCAGCCTTTCGCACTTGATGAATGCTTCCACTTGCATTCATGAATACTTCCACACCGTTCAACGCAAGTTCCTGGTGTGGCGACACAGGGCTAAACAGTTCCATGCAAACTTCCCCTGCAACAGCCCTGCGTAATTTTCACTTCTTAGAGACACATTATGCATACATTGACTAGTATGAAACACATTGTATCTGATTAAAATTACATACGTGTCAAGGAATTGAATGTATCCATATCCGAAAGGCACTGAAGTTTGACACAATGCCTCAGATATGTCACTTGGAATGAGAAATTCATCTAGAGGTGGCTGTTTTTGCTTCCACGTTGTAAACCACCGGAGTTCAGCACAACTAGTACCATTCGCGAGCCACATTTTGGGGCGTATCATCACTATTTTCCTATTCAAACAAAAGACTTGGCAATTGTAGCGCTCTACACCTTTGATGATAGGCATTCCGAAACTACACAACATTCCATCCGTCCAACCACCAACCAAGAGCTCTTTTAGGCACTCCCACCTGTAAATTTACATTTGTGATAAGCATTCACTGTGCTGGTTGAAAAGCCATAAGCACGTTGTATCATGACTGAACGACTCTAAGTTAGAATTTGAGCAAGAAAGCATGGTAATAAGAGTATTTAACAACAGTATTGCTAACAAAAACTAATACTCAGATTAAAATATGTACATACGCATGGGTGATGGTATCGAGTTCCAGAAAGTGGTCTTCACAGCCATAGCCAGTGATCTCAAGCTCTGGACCAAGGCGAATGGTAGCTCCGGCTTCTTTAGCCATGGAGATTGATTTCTTGATGTTCTTCATGTTGCAATCGAAGTCCATAGCCCATTGGTTCAAACTGCATGTAGCTACCTTCAACAGCCTCATCTTGAATCAATGACCTGAGATTGTATGTCCTGTAACGACTCACATTTGCTCACACACTGATATAGCCATATTTATAATTATGGCAAAGATAGGCATGAGTTAATTAAAGAGTTTTAAGCAGCACGATTTAAATATGTTTATAGGATTCTTTTATGAGGAATCTTTTATGAGATGGATAAGCTAACAATTCAGTAGAGATCAGTGTGATTTGTTTGCTTAATTTATTAAGCAATATTAACCCCATTAGAATAATGAATGCGCAGTTGGCGTGGTTACTATTAAATATGGCCAACAATTATGGATGGAGTATAACTTAGGATGACAAGTTATAACGTGGATAGGACTAAGTATTGATTGTGCTGTAGCAATAAAATTATTTCGGACCTTTTATGCTTTAGGTCTAACTTTATACGCTTATTGCTCAACTTTATGCTACTGGATTGACTATTTTATTTGTCAGATTCCATAAGCAAAAAAGCTAATATGACGATTCTCCATTTTCCAGAAATATTGCTCAACTAAATTGACACTCCACTGGCTTCTCTCAGCGTCAAATCATAGATGAATACATTATATGTTGGCTTGAGCACGTTAGTAGAATCCATAATACAAATATAAACTGAAATGGAAAACAAAATGTTCAAATTTTTTTATTTTTTTATTTTTGGTTTTCAGTTTTACTTCTGAACAATTAGACTTGAGTGGTTATCAGAAGACAGCTCATGTGGTTTCGTATAATTACTTCCTATAAATACAAGAAAGATGAAAGCAAAGGACAAGGACCAAGTACGGTCCCACCGGGAGCAAGCCAGAGCATCATCAGCATTATTATATAATTACGCGAACATCTACAGCCCCGCACCCGGGTTCTCTGCACCTGCACTAATAACACCCTTGTCTTGATCATAAACTTTTGTTGTTGGCACTGCACCCTTAGCTCCCTGCACGAGCTCATCAATCTTCCGAAACTGAAATGGCCACCTTGAGTTGTAAAGGAATTGACGCAGGTCAAACCTATTGTCCTCGGGCGATGTAACTCTGCAAATTATTCATTCCGGATTCGGTCAACTGTTTTAACTGCGAGAAACATATCAAACATAGAGAGGATTTTGTGTTTGCATTACCTCTGCGTGATAGGAAGGTGTTAAAACAGTCATCTTGTGTCTGTTGATGGAATAGTACTTGAAGAAATATTTCACTTTCTCAGCTATCTCTGCTGGCGATAACATTTTCCCCCAACTTGTACACAGATTCTTCAGGAAAAAAAAGGGAGGGTGAGAGAGTGATCATAAACAAAAGGCAACAATTAAAACAACCACAATAAACTGAAGCTGTTGTGTCCCAGGTATAAAATGTTAAGATCATAACAGGCAAGTAGTAGGAATATCCACAATCGAAGACCTTTAAAATATGAAACTGCTAATTCCACTATACCAGAGCCAACACACAGGATGCAACTTATCTCCATCTATCAGTTACCGGAAACTTGAGTCAATCACATGTTTGTCAACTTAAAGTTTGAACTAAAGAAACTTCGGCTTGGTCTCACATTTACCTGGCATATGTGGTTTGTGAGCTACTCACACAGGCACGGGACTTACCCAGTCTGCAGCGTAAGGGTAGGGCTTGCAGGTTCCCATTCTTATCATAAAAAGGAAAAAAGAAAAGACGAAACATAGTAATAGGTTCATGGTCTTGAATTTTGGGAGAAAGAAATGGGTAGAGGGTTTGTTAATAAAAAAACAGATCCTCATTCGTTCTGTTAGAAAAGACACATTTTGCCTTTTAGGCATCCCAGTACATTTCCATTTTTGACAAATTATATTTGCTTATATCAACATTAGTATATACTTTTGTAGCCAACAGTAACCATGTTAATACTACCCAGGTGGGGGAGTACTCTACTTCAAGATGATGAATGAAGCAGATACGCATACATAAAAACCTCAATTTTGGAAACAAGGGATTCCATCTGCTGTAGCATTGGTAATTTCTGACTTCACTGATTACCAGAAACAAAGGATCCCTTGTTGGAGACGCTATTATGCAATGGAGCAAAATAAACACAAACCTGAAACATGGATACAGGTCCCAAGCGATAAACCTTTCGCATTCTACCATATACTGAGAGCTCTTCATATGTCATTCCCATGTCAACTTCGTCCAACTGTCATCAATCAAAGAAAGAGTGTCATATACTTACTTGCATGAATGCACCATTTGAAGGAGCATACAACTCAGCAATATGATTCCAATAGCAGTAAAGTACAAGACAAACCGCAGCGAAAATTCATAAATAAAAAGGACACCCCGTTGCAATTTTAGTCTTATGATTTACAACTGAGACAATGAGTATGAAAAGCCAGATTGTTCAGGAAAGAGAAACGAGTCGGGAAGTCAAAGAGGGTAAGGAGACATGAATTGAGAACACGTGAGTCAATATGATCAGAAAGCACACGAAAAGTAACCTGACTATAATCGGATCGTATAGGTTCCAATTCTGCAGTTGGGGGAGCAGCTTCGATTTCTGCCAAAGAAGAGAAACCAAGATCTATAGCAGCCCATTTCAAAAATCTTCTCAGATCCTGCTTGCTAATACTTCCTATAGGATTTATATCAGCAGCACTACAATCATACTGCATATGAGAGAGAAACAAGATTAAATTCAACAGATATCACGTCTAAAACAACTGGCAGGAAAATGCCAACAGCTATATAGATCATGAAAAAACAATACACTGCTGGACTCCAGTAATTGTTACCAGGTCTCAGTGACTTTCTTTTCCATATAAATCGACCACTTATGCATTTGATTAACACAAAATTACAGATTAATCTCAAATATTAAAATATTATGTACCTTTGTTAAGTAACCACGCAAACCTTCATCCACATTGGAGCTACCTAAAACTAGATAAAAACCAGGCTTTTTGTGAACCCATGGCAACAATGATGCCAGCATGAATGCAATAACCATTCTGATTCGAGCTTGAATATTTTGTAATCCCAAATTTTCAATGTTTGAACCCCCATCCACCTGAGACAAATGATAGAATTGTATGAAGTAACCGATAGTGTCAGGAAGAGAAAATCGCTCATCTAGGTTCCTCAAATAAAATATGAAAGGTGCAAGTTGAACTTCCAAGTCCTCAGCAATTTACCTTGTAACGTGGCCGGCTTCCTGTAACACTCTGAAACAAAGAGAGCAACGCTGAAACTACTGCATCAATGGAAACATCAAGATGCCATGACCCAATTTCCTCTGCAAGTGTCTTCGCCCTCGTTCTTGTGGCAGTAGAACTATAAGAGAGCAAACCTATTAAGGCTGATGTTACGTGGGAAGTAGATTTTCAAGCATAAAGTGAAAATGAATACCTCTTCTGTTTTAGAGTAGCAAATTACCCTGCAATCAATATAATAGAAACAGAAAGGAGAGATCTTCAACTGCAAGAAACATAAACCCAGAGTTCACGATTTTGTTTGAGTCTAAACAATGGTAAACATAAATATAACATTATTAAGAGAATGTGCTCCACAAGTCTTGTGGCCTGATCATTTATGAGCAGGTAAACCTAGGTGCTAAGTAAAATACCCTCTAGGCCCCCAAATATATCTAGAGCTTCCATCAGCTATTCAATAGACATTACAAGGCAATAATAACTGCATGAATCATAATAGAGGTAGAGAATTTAAGAATTGGATAAGTTCCAGAACTCGAGAATCCTAATCTACTTATTAATCGGCTTCAAACATTCATCATTGTACTGAAGTTAAAAGCATATAGGAAGAGGAAGACTGTCTTCTTTTCCTCCTTACCTGTTTTCTGACCCCATGAAAATTGTGTAGAAAATGCGTCGAGCGAATTCTTTGCTGTCTACTGGATATTGTCCATCAAGGTAATTGCCAATCCTTATAGCATCAGCTTTAGCTTGTTCATCACCACTAGCTATGTCTGAAAAAACGTCTGAACCATCAATCATGTGTTTTGTAAAAGAAACAGACCTCTTAATATTTATATATCCCCAAACTCAAAAGGGCATTTCAGCTAAGTGAGCAATGGTAGTACAATTCAAATGGTTTGACAATACTGTCAGTAGGAAACAAGAAAGTAGATAGCTTAAATCCCCATTTGACCGGTAAGTAAATGCTAATTACAAACAAGTACTGGTGATATTGCAAAGTTTTACTGAGGATGTGATTTGGTCATTTGTTTAATTTGAATGGGTCCACATACTTTCCTCAATCATATGAAAACAGTTGAAATCAACATCTATGTTTCTGATCGACCACAAGATGACAAGATCACATAAAATATATAGAAGCGGCATATATATCACCATTTATATTATCCAAGAAGGTACAGCAATACTGCTCATAACAATTATCAGAAAGCGACACGTTGATGTTCTAATTTGGTCAACACAGCATTTGAAATGAATCATAACATGTGCAGGACTGGTACATTCATATCCTCAGCATTATATCAAGGAAAGATGAATGTAATAAATAAAAACAAGACAGCTGCTCAAGTGGATAGATGCATTTTGTCCTTTATAGCAAGTAAAACAGGCAGGGCTTGTCATTTATCAAGATGAACACCTGATTAAAACAAAAAAAATAAAGATGGACCAGTGCAGAAAGTACCACAAGAAATTGTAGAGTGGTATAAACTATCAAGTCTTCACTAGCAAGTAGCATGAAAAAAAGTGCATGACTGATTCAAGGGAAACATTCATCAAAATAGGCTGAGATATCAATAACAAATGTCGTGAAATGGAACAGACCTTTTACAACTAGCTGGCACATGCAACCAACTATAGCAGCAACCGAAGAGCTATCAGCTCCACCTGAAAGAGGAAGTAAAAAACCAGATGCACCACTTCTCCTCAGATAATCCCATAACCAGCAAGCTGGTCCAAAAGCTATTTCCTCTTCAGGACGATGGTATTTAATCTGAAAAAGGTTCATCGACGATGAAATATTGGAGTTCCAAATTTCCTAAAGGTTAATCTGAAGGAGTTCTAAAATAAATAACTCAGGAAGCAACAGCATGTTGAAATAACGCCAAACCAAAAGCAGTGCATGGAATTGGGGAACACAAAAACTTCGGGATTGTAACATAAATTCACTAGGGATACACAGCTTCAGACTCATTGAACTGATAACCATTGTTTGGAGGTCAAATCATTATTCAAAGTAGAGTTTACGTCAAGAAGCGCATAATAAAAGATTCAACTGCAAGAGTTTACATATCATTTGCAAATGTGTCACTTCTAAGTTACTGAAAAGTAGTAAAGGAGTAGGATCAGAAATAATCTATGTGCAGAATCCATGTTCTCATACAGAGTTGCCAAAATGTGTTTGGAACCAGGGAGAAAGACTTGAACTAGGCACAACCAAGGATAGTGCATCATATCAGACATAGCTGGAAGCAGGTTCGCATCGAATGGGCAAAAATACAGTAGGAATCAATTCATTAGTTTGTTCGAACTCTAGTTTTAACTATTATCATACAAGTTCTGAACCCTGAATACGAAAGAGATTCCAACATAATGTAAAGCAAAAATCAGAACATATGACTATGCACATAGGCGACAGGCTTCCAGGAAAAATTTAATCATTGCATCATATTTGAAGCAAAGTTCGAATAGTGAGAATAAAAACAAAAAGAATAGAAGCAGAATAAAGGTATCAGTGGATTGTATGTTGTCCACAAATTTTTCATCCATGATCTCCCAGTGAAGTAAAATGCCTCTTCTACATCCAATATAATAATATCAATTAAAGACAAATTAAAATGAAATAACAACATGATTCTCAGGGGACATTCAGAGAATCAACTCAAAAATGCCAGACGAACATTTGAAATTAGGAAATTTTCTCCTCTGAAGAGCTCACCTTAAGAGGACCAGAAAGTGACATTGGGAGTTCAAAAGACTGGCAAATCTTGTATGGTACTTCCACCGAGGAAATTTTTGGTTTACAACTCGCTTGTTCCTGAAAGCTACTAATAGATCCTCTAAGACTGGAAACCTAGAATGACGAGAGTAGAAAAATCAATCAGTTGCATATATATGGAAAAATATGACGATTTTTTGTTCAATTATTAATGAATCTTATGTATGTAAAGTTATAGCGCAGCAGTAACCTATGCTTATATGAAACCATCCAAAATGAATTAGTATGTACAAAAAGCACCTATAGTTCTATATTTGCTCCACTGAATCGAAGAACACAAAAGAACAGGAATATCTGTTATGTCATACAAATGGATCTAAATTTCCAATGCTGTACTACCAGATCATGGTTTGGCAGTAATCAAAGCAAATAAAGTTCTCTCCATACAATTAATAAAGTTAATTGAAAATGGCAGGCAAAAAATATATAGTTAAAGAATTCAATAAGGAAAAGTTTGTAATTCAATATCCATTTGAGGTAACCAATATACTATTTACCCTTACCACACAGATACAGAATGAAACACATTCCTCTAAGATCCTAAAGAGTAAGTGAAAAGAGAACTACCGCATCTAGATCAACTCGTGCAACAACCAGCTCAACATCTTGCAAGGAAAACTGTGAACCTTGGGCAACCACATCCCCATTAACAACAATACTTGCGCATCCATCTGCATAATGCAGTTGTACAGTTGTGAAACAAAAACATCATTGAACACGATAACCGAGAGAGAGAAAACTATTTTTTAAATGAAAATTTCCAAAGGAAGGATAAACAAGAATTGGTCAATGAGAAGTCAATTGCAGTAACTTTTTATTAAGTGAACTTCAACACATTATCACTCAGATTACAATGTATAAACAAGGCCAACGGCTAAGCAAGTGACTACTCTTTTACAGTAAATACTGACAGTTAACATTGATAAGTGACAATTTTAAAAATATTATTGATAACTCTGATCTGGTCTGCTTCCAGGTGGAACTTTGAAGTTAAAACAAAAGAACGTGTCATAGCAACAAGTAAACATGAAATGCATAAATCATGTTATATTATGCCAACCCACCATAATAAAGGCGGCTACCGTCACACCCTTGATGGTTGCTATACATGTAAACTCCTCCACGGGTATGTGTAGCACCTATAAAAGCACGAAGGCGTACATCAAGCTTCCGTAATTGATGATGACTTCCACTAGCATTCATGAAAACTTCAACACCATTCAGAGCAAGCTCCGCATGAGGGGGCATGGGGCTGAAGAGTTCCTCACAAACCTCAGCAGCAACAGCTCTGAACAGAACATAAATTGTGTAGTATATTATTAGGCACATAGCCACACACAAAAATATTTAGCATAAACAATACAAATCATAAAGAGATATCCCTACACACAGAATATAGTGCAATAGTTAACTAGATCACAAACTTATAAAGAACCATTAAAGTACCAATATGATCTCATGAAGTTTAGTAAATTATGGTAACTGGAGCTAAGGAAATTCATCATGAGGAACATTGATAAGATGCAAAACTTATGAGCATTTTAGATAATTGTGCATGACAGATGAACTTTTGGCTCAAACAAAAAAAAAAAGCTTTTATACTACATATCGTAACCAGATCTTTGTGGACGGGGAGTTGGAGTAAAGAAATTCCCAAGAAAATCATAAACTAACACAGGAACATCAGCGAATCAGTCTAGTTTCAAGAGGCGGGCAGGTGACTAGTGGTAATTATGATATTCCCCCTTTAGCTACAAAGAGAGACATCAACAAATTATGGTCACTTTATACGGACGTGCAAGATCGACTGGATTAATATAATTTATCTTGTTTCCGTCTATAGATTCCTGTAACATTGTCCCATTTTAAATCTAGCCATTAACATCAAACATGGTCAATCACTCACAGTCAGCGGGAAAGTCAAACACCCCCAATTGAATTTTAGAACTGTACTCCTAGCCTACTTTGTAAAGAAGATGTAATAATTATGTAAATATATACCAATGACTTTCCAAAAAACAAGTTTGTGTAAGACATCGTAACATACGTGTCCAGAAATTGGATGTATCCATAGCCGAAAGGAACTTTTGTTTGCGATAAACCATCAGTTATATGAGTTGGAAGAATAAAGTCCTCAAGATGCTCTTTCTGCTTCCATGCAGTAAACCATCTAAGCTCTCTGTAGTTTCCGTCATTCGCAAGGTACATCTTTGGGCGTATCATCACTATTTTACTGTTCAAGCACAACACCTGGCAATTGTAACGTTCTGAACCTTTGATCACTGGCATGCCAAAACTGCTCAACATGCCTTCCGTCCAACCACCAAGTAAAAGCTCCTTCAAGCAGTCCCACCTGCAATCATTATCTCAGAAAATGTCATGAAAAGACCCAAAGATCATTCTTATTGATGACAAAGACAAACTACAATGTCAATGCAGAATACTAACCGCAAGCCATTATTGTTGGGAGGCGATCCAATTCCAAATAAATACACCCTCAACAAGAAAAAATACCAAAAAGAAGGAAAGAAAAAAACACTATTACTACTTTTCATGATAGTACCCTGAAACTAAGATTGTAAACAAATTTCTCCATAACTGTGTGTACATTTAAAAAAAAATCAGACTCCATATAGCTCCATGCCCTTAAGAACTAGTACCGTTTTTCTTTTTCCCAGCAATGCACATCATATTTAGAGCTATACCAGATAAAATTATTGAATTATCTAACCAACAGTAAAGACAGTACACAACAATTCATGCATGTATATTATTATAAAATTATAATTCGTGTAACACTCTTCTTACCGTTGACAAAATAGCGCATAAACAATTAAGTAAGAAAAATCTAAATTTTTAGATACTTTGAACGTGTC
>JAYMSR010000817.1:0-12099 GCA_036897825.1 Plantago rigida | reverse complement strand
CCCTCTAAGGTGTCCATGTATTCATCATGAATGACCAAGTCATTCGTAGTCGTGAAAGCTACTACATTCTTCAAGAATATAATGCAGATCACATGCCAATATATAATATGTGTCATTGACATTCCAAATTTCATTGGCTCTCGATTGAGTCTATTTTAAGACTTACATTTTTATCATTCAAGTTCTCACACATTTGGTGACAACGTGTAGTCTATGAAATTTTTTTATTGAATTGTTCAAACAACTAAATAATTAATTCAATAAATATAATGTCAAATAATAAATACATAAATTTTATATAATTATGATCAAACTACATATCGTACTTTACATATGATTTTCAAATCACTTCATCAGTGTTATGACTCCTAGTGTTTCGTAATCTATAGCTAGATTCGTAACAAACCAAGCCAGTGAATTTTTACTTATTGGTGTTTGGGTTGAATTTGACGGACCACCTAATTGTAAAAATTAAAAAAAATTACCGTGAATTTAAGTTTTAGAATGTATGTTGACCTAATTGGTTTCATTGATTTTACGCTTTCCCCTTTTCTATTTCGGAAACGATCAATCTAGCTCTCTGTTTGTTTATTGAGTTACAATTTTACAATATCATCAGAATGTGTTGCTGGTACTGCTAAATCAGTCTACTGTGTGTTAGTGTTTAGCTGTGACTGTTAGTCCTTCGATCTGGTAATGCATCGAATGTGTCGAAAACTACTATGATTTCACTCAGATTGTTATTCCAGTGACTTGGTCAAGTATGCAGTGTGCTAATTTATATAAATGAAATTTCGTCGACTATGAATGTGGGATGGTTCTTATGTATCCGGTAGCTTAATGAAATCGGTTTCTGGAAACAAGTACAGTACCGGAAACTCTGCCTCATGTTGTTCCACAAAAAGACAATGATGGAACGGCAGAGGTAATTTTTCTAGTAAAAGATAGGTTTGTTGACTTGATCAAAAGTTTGATTGGAAATTGATAAGAAACTCACAACTGTAAGCTTATGCTGAGGTAGTTCGACTGTGACTTGGCCATTGCCGGACTTATATGCATTGTTTGATTTCAGTACCCTTTTTTGTCATATATAGCAGGCCGGCCAATACATTCTGCTTGATTACTAGGAACCGATTAAGTATTCTGATAAAGTCAGAGCATTTTTATTAAAAGAATATAGTATCATTGTTTCTAGTTTTCTATACATGTACTTGACACAACATTATTGTAACCATGGCTGGTGAAACAGGAGATAACAGGTCGCTTGAGGAAACCTCGACATGGTCTGTTGCTTTTGTTTGCGCAGTTTTTATCCTTGTATCCATCATCCTAGAGCATGGAATCCAGTACCTTGGCAAGGTATGCATTTGAGTTGTGAATATTGGATTCACAACATAGTTTGAATGGAAAGATATGATCTTAATTCATCCTTTTTGTTCAATGATGATCTCAGTGGTTTCTAAAACGCGACAAAAAAGCCATGTTCGAAGCCTTGGAAAAAATTAAATCAGGTAATTTACATAACAAATGTACATGTATGTGTGTGTTGTGATCACTGCCTGCTTCATAGGCTGACATTACTAAATTTAACTCGTTTCCTTTAATTCTTTCTCTGTTCAACTTTTCTTTTTCCCAGAACTGATGCTGCTGGGATTCATATCCTTGCTTCTTACTTTTGGAACAACCTATGTTACAAGGATATGTGTCCCTAAATCAATTGGAAACAAATGGCATCCATGTGACTCGGACTTTAGTCACACGTACTCTGATGATAAAGGGAATAAAGGACGCAGAAAATTAATGTCATATGCACAGGAGATGGTTTGGCGACGATCTTTGGCTGCCGACAATGGATACGTCGACCACTGCGCCAAAAATGTATGTGAAAATTTTCTTATTATAATCTTGTTCTGGTTACCTTTTATCTTATTTTAGCAAATAGATGTCATATGCTCAATTCCACGGTAATTCTCAATGGCTACATTATGACCTTTCTAGCCGTGTGACATTTGGCTTGCAGAAATGTGCTGCAAATTTAAGTACAGTTGAATTGAAGTAAAAGAATTGGGAATAGTATTATTTCAAATGAATATATTAACTTGTTTTTGCCAGTAAATTTACTGCCCATGAAAAATTTGTTTTGTTCCGATGAAAGTATAGAAGCATATCCATCAAGTCCCTGTTATATTAAGTCGTAAATCATTCTGATGCGCTGTTCCTGATTTTTCTGCAAGCAGGATAAGATGTCCTTGATATCGTCCTCGGGGGTTCACCAATTGCACATTTTCATATTTGTCCTGGCCCTCATGCATGTCTTTTACAGTGTTGTTCTAATGGTACTAGGTCATGCGAAGGTGAGCCTGGAAATAGTTTTCATTTCAAGTGATTGATAGGAAAAACATACTAATGTACGTATGGCATCTTATGTATGGCAATGACGATTTTGATCAGATGAAGAAATGGAAGGCGTGGGAGTTAGAGACCTCTTCCTTGGAATATCAGTTTACTAATGGTAACATTCACTATCGTTATTCTTACATAAATTAGATGAAAAATATGCACAATGCATAGCATGTATGTATTGTAGTTGCACAATGTTTACCTTAATGTTACATCCCCAGGACCTCGGGATTGACATTTTTAACTATTGAATATCAACTTCAAATAGTGATTTGTTTACCCTTTGGAAATCCCAACTTATTTGGTCTGAAGTGGATCGGCATCATACCAAAAGACAAAGTGACCTGTGATCATATATTAGAAGTGATTTAATCACAGTTCATAAAAAAATAGATCTGGTTTGAAGCCTAACATTCACCTGTGCTTTATGGAGACCAGATTCTTTGGACATAAGGACCCCTAGATTAATACTGCCGTATAACTGTATCAAATGGTTCACAGTTCACACAGAAACAGATTGAGCAAACAAATAGGCTGTAATTTGTCCCAGTCAACCATGCCAAACATGCTCCGTGTCTACTGAATGTTTATCTTACACTGAAACTTACTAAGTAGGAACGGTTATTATGTCTGTTAAGCTGAAGTTTTGTTTGACAGATCCAGCGAGATTTAGACTTGCTCATCAAACCTCGTTCGTGAAGCGTCATGCTGGAATCTACAGTAAACCTGGTATCAGATGGATTGTAAGATCCTCTTCAAGTTTGTTTTCTTCTATTTGCACTTTATTTCCTCGTATTCAATGGGTGATTAAAAAATGATGAGCCCAGAGCAGATGGTCATTCTTTGGGGATCGATAGTTCTATATTTCTGGGACTGAGATACTAGAGAACTAATATACGTCTTGTGTGTAACAGGCAGCTTTTTTCAGGCAATTTTTTGGATCAATATCCAGGGTTGATTATATGGCCATCCGCAATGGGTTTATCAATGTAAGTTTCACCCAAATATGCATCAGGAGAAAATATGTCGTTTTCATATCATGTCTTGCAGAAACATAACTTAGTAACTTGTTTTTATTTATTAAAAAGAAAAAAAATATGATACTATATAAATGTGTCTGTCAGTTTAGCTGTTATGCTGTTTCTACTTGGCTACATTGTTAAAATTGACATAATACATTGCTTATGTGCAGGCCCACTTTTCAAAAAACACCAAATTTGACTTCCACAAGTACATAAAAAGATCCATGCAAGATGACTACAAATCAGTTTTGGGAATAAGGTGGTTCATACATTTATGAAAGTAGATGTTAAAAATGTTTTATTGCAAGTGTAGAAGTCGAAATCATATGCTGTGAGGTTGAGTGAAACTTATGGACTAAATTGATGGGTTGAAAGGCTGATGCTCTCTATGAACTTCCTTTCTCAACAACTGTAGCATCTTTCCTTAAATTCTTTCCTTTGCATCTACATGAATCCTAGGAGTCTCACTTGTAGATATTTTGTTTCTCGAGCTTATAGTCAATCTGTCATTTTGGTTTAGATTGTTTTTTAACCTTGATCTAAAATACTCTGCACTGCACAACAAAATGCTTTGCGTATGCATAATATTCTTTCTGCATACACTGAGCTAACAAATGGTGCATGCCTTTTGAATGGATGGTGCAGTGTGCCACTATGGATCTTTGCTTTGCTGTTTCTTCTCTTGAATTTCTACCGTAAGTCCTCTCTCAAACAACACTACACACGGGCACTTGCCGTTCAATATACACTTTTTTAAGCAGTACATTACATACTTGTGTCTCTTGCTTTTGATATTTGACCTTGTTCTTCTTTAATAAATGGTGCAGGATGGCATACACTGGCTTGGATTTCATTGATTCCGCTAATTGTAAGTTCCTTTGCCGATAAAATTTTCAATGGATGATCCATTAATGTCTTATTGTACTTACTTAGCCTCAATATGTCTGCTACTTTCTCATCTTTCTGCCAAACATGTTATAATTTCAAGGCGTTGTGACTTGAAAAGAAAAGATTTTAACCAACTCTTATTTATTAGTATACCAGTCCTAGAAAACTTCACGAACCATAAATATCTAAAGTTATCGTATCTTGATTCCTTGAGATCAGAACTTCATTATACACACTTGTCAAATGATAAGTACAAGTAACCTCGCCTCTTATAACCATAAACTTTGTGGGTAGTGTACAGAATATTATATTTATGGAGCTGAATATAATGGTGCATTTTAACGCTGTACACATGCAGATTATCCTCCTAGTGGGGATGAAACTTGAACTTGTAATCATGGAAATGGCAGAACAGATCTCAGAGAGCACCACTGTTGTTAGAGGAGCTCCGTTGGTGCAACCCTCAAATAACTTCTTCTGGTTTAACAAGCCACAATGGATTCTATTCCTCATACATTTTACTCTATTTGAGGTAAACATTGCCAAGCTTAACACATACGCGATTATTATTTGATCTGTTGGAAAGTGACTGACAAGGTATAGGAAAGTTGAAGCGTATAATTTATCTTTTGCAAAACTAATCCAGAAATCCAGATCCACCTTAGTATGAGCTTATAGCTTTTGATTTCTGATTCAGAATTTTATCTCTCATCTGCAGAATGCGTACCAAATGGCATACTTCTTGTGGAAGTGGGTAAGTGATCCTTGATCAATTGAAATTGGTTTCCTGCAGCTACAAGTTTGATTACAAGTGTCCTAAAAAGAATGTTGATCCTTGCAGTATGAGTTTGGGATCACGTCATGCTTCCATGAGAAAATTTATGCGATCTTAACTAGAGTTTTGCTGGGGGTAGCCCTTCAAATAACGTGCAGCTACATTACGTTCCCACTTTATTCCCTGGTCACACAGGCAAGTGGATCATGTTTACCTTCAGTAGTTCTCTTCTTTCCATATTGAAATACTTTTTAGATGGCCAAGACAATGAACCAACCAAGAGGCCTCAAGCTTTTGAACATTTAGTTAATGTAACAAATTTTATCACGTGAAAGCTTTGGAAATTTAAATTTGATCATTACAAGTTCGCAGACGATTACATAAAGACTGCATAATGTGTTGCTCTTCGGAACTTGACTCTTTTCCTCCCCATCCTGTTATACAACTGAAGAGCAGGGTAAGACCGACCGCTTACCAATTTTTCCTCCTATCTTGTGTTTCAGATGGGATCCAATATGAAGAAGTCAATTTTCGAGGAGCAAACAGCCAAGGCTCTCATGAAATGGCGCGATGCTGCCAAGCAAAGGAATAGACAGCGCAGACCTGGAACGGATGGATCTGTTTCGGGAGTTACAAGTGCGAGTGTGACTCCAAGTCGTGATTCATCCCCAATCCATTTGCTCCACCATAACAAGTATCGGTCCAATGCACCAGAGACCGAAAGCATTCCTGATTCTCCCATGTCTGATATATCTAATAACGAGCTTTCAGAACTCGAGTTTGCTAATCGTGGCAACTCAGAAGCACATAGGGAGACGCATAACATTGATTTTTCTTTCTCTAATTCTGAGTTGGTGCATATGAACTTTTGAGCGTATCTTAGTTTTATCGATCCCTTTATGATTAGGTTGATGTTGAACTGGGTTCGAGTTACCAAAGTACTTCTGTTTCAGATCAACCTGATGAATAGTGATGGTTGATTAGCTCAGTGGAACTTTAGTAATGCCTATTTGGTTTCCATGCCATATAAAGAGAAGCTGTCACTTTTATGGTGTAGCAGCACACATAATGTATACTGTATAATTTAGTATGTTGAGATAAATGACTTATTTTGCAATTACCCAAACTGTCATTTCCTCCTTGGTAAACAAAAATGCAATTTGCATGATTCGTAAAGGTATATTTAGCACATGATTATCATCTAGGTAACAAGTTGAACTAAATAACATGACCATTGGAGAGCCCAATGAGGTTGATTAGGCAACTTCAATATTAAAATGTATTCTATAAAGGTGATTTCATATTCACAAAGTATTGAAATAGACGTGTATTTGTGAGAGACGGATTGATATTATTAAATATATATACAATGTTTTAACAATATCAGTAATATTTTAGAATTGCATATTTTATATTATTTTTTATGTATATGTATATCGTTTATGTTCTTAGTAAAACCCCTAATGTTTTTTGTTATAACTGTACCGTCTCTTTTAATCTCTCAATAATACCGTCTTTCAATATACTCACTCTTTCATCATATTTACTGAGTCCTTGGCAAAATCTTTTACATGAATATCAAACCGGTAGTTATATTTAAAAGTTACCGTAATGTGATGATAAACTCGACTCAGCTTGTTAACTAAACAAGATTAAAATCAAACGCAAATTCTAGTGACTTGTAACGAGCTCGTAATGGAATTATGTATATAGTAAAAAACTATAAAATAAATATAAAAATGCCAATTTACTAAAATAAAGAAAATGGCATTGAGTCGGGTTTAGGCTCGTTCGGTAAAAACACTGAACAAGAACAAAATGAAGTTCGAACGTTAACGAGTTGAGTGGAATACTATCCACTAGCCAACCCACTATTTTCAAGGGCGTATGAATGGTAATTCTCAACTCAAAATATCTAAAATAAAAGCTGACATCAGCCCTAAATTTTCAATTACCTGAGCCGATTGCCCATCTTCATCGCAGTTGACATTGATTTTCTTCCCCTTCACGAACCAAAAGCAAACCATCTCCTCATACAGTGGCAACAAGTAAGTACAAAAATCATATGATATGCAACAACGATCAAATCCTGTAGCTTTTCATCTGTTTATATGTAAAAATATCAAATATGATTGATTGATTTTTATGTTCTTGTTTGCTGTTTCTTTTCTTGATTTTCAGGGTTGCAATACGAGAACAATAGCGAGGTTGGTGTCTTCTCCAAGCTCACAAACGCCTATTGCTTGGTCGCCATTGGCGGCTCTGAAAACTTTTACAGGTAGCTATTCGTTTAGAGTTTTGGTATTGAAATATCTTGTAGCTAGTTAAGAGCTAGTATAAGCTTATAGAAACTATCCAAGAAGTGGACTTTTTTTCTGAGTTTTTCTTGGTTAGGTGTACTTGTATGTTTTCGTTCGAAATTGAGTAGAATTGGTTTTTAGCTTTTTTATGCTTAAATTGTTACTGATTTATGATTTCGGTTATCGCTGACAGCACGTTCGAGAGTGAGTTGGCTGATGTTATTCCGGTTGTTAAGACCTCAATTGCTGGTACAAGAATCATTGGGCGCTTATGTGCTGGTGCGTAAGAGCTATCAATCATTGAAGTTAGTTGGATTTATCTTGTGGTGTATGGTTCCATTCAGTTTGCTTATGTTGTATATTTATTGAAAATTGGCAGGAAACAAGAATGGGTTGCTTTTACCCCACACTACTACGGACCAAGGTGATTCCTGGAACTTAAATTTATTGCTAGTATATCAGTTATATCTTGGTACTTTTTAAATTTCATGATTTGTCAAATAACTGAACTTGTCCAAGGTCTATTTGTGAACTGCCATGTTGAATCTGGAGTATGTGTTGAATGTTTGGCTTTAGTATCGCTCTCTGCTCTTGATATTGTCTTGCTGTGTTACGTAACCTGAATTGCTTGAATGTTTTGTGTTTATATTGTGGTAACTGAATATTTAACATCGTTGATGTTGTTCAGTGACAGTTTGTGTCAGAGGACACTTGTTCGGTAAATTTCTGAACTGTAATTCGCTATCAACTCTGTTATGCATTGGGTTTTGAGTTTATTATTCATTGCAGTTGGTAATAAAATAGTGAAATGAAATCGACCCCCGACCCCACCCCCATGGGAGTGTGGCAAGTGTTGCCAACTGTCACTCCAAGTTCTGAAATCTTCTCTTCGTGCAACCAATTTTTCTTCAAACTTTAAGATGGGTTACTTGAAAATCGTTGGCAGATATTCATTTTATTCCTTCTTCAATGGTGTTGGGTTTCACTTTCTTGTCTGATGTAATAGTAACAGTAATACTATTATGTTTGTGTAGTTTTATCTTTATTTATGAAAAAAGAAAGTTCAGTTTTCGGGTGCTTAGTTTTATCTTTATTGATGATATCTTTATTCTTGAAAATTGTAGAACTGCAACATTTGAGGAACAGTCTACCAGATTCGGTCGTTGTTCAGCGTATAGAGGAGAGATTATCTGCTTTAGGGAACTGTATTTCATGCAATGATCATGTTGCTCTTACACATCCTGATCTTGACAGGGTAAACATGCACTTGAACTTCTTATATTGTATCTTGAACTTATATGTTAATTTTTCTGGATCCTTGCCATATATTTTGTTGAGTGTGGACCTATACATATAGTTATCTTTTCCCTGGATGCACAATATCTTTGTGGTAAGCATTGACGGGCTTATATTATGTTTAGTTTTTGAAAAGTTCTTTATGGTGATTACCTAATTTCTTGCTTTTGCAAGGTTATTGGGTTTGTATTCTTGAAAATGGACTAGGTTTTGTTTTTTGAAGTTTGTTACATGAGAGGCATGAGCTTCCATTCATTATTATTTATTATGTCTCCTTGAGCAATCGATTCAAATGTTTTATATCTAGGTTTTGTTTAGTTTCTACTATGATTTTTAGCTTCAAACTATGTTATTGAACATTTACGTTACTGAAGTATCTGATCTTTCAGCCTTTTTCCCATTTATACGTTTGTTTTCCTCCTAGCCCTGTGTTAGTGTGTGCTTTCTCTTTGCTCTATTTATGTCATGTATACGCATTCATCCTCATTCGTGTCCTTGTGGCTGATCATCTCTCATTGCTGAGTCACATTACAATTGGAATTTCCTCTGCAATTATGCTTTCTACACGGATACTTTGCTCAAGCAAGTAAATCTTATTTAATTATAAATTGGTTGACTTGTAACAAAATACTTTCCTTTAACCAGAATATTTAGTTCTTTGTATGCCTATTATTGCATAAAATTTCACCATATAAAACCTGAATGCTTGTGCAGGAAACTGAAGAGATAATTGCTGATGTCCTCGGGGTAGAAGTTTTCAGACAGACTGTTGCTGGCAATATACTTGTCGGTAGTTTTTGTGCATTTTCCAATAGAGGTGGCATGGTAAGACTTCTAACTTTCGATAAACTACAGTGGTGATTTACGGGTAACATTGCTCACTGTGGATCATTGTTATGCCGTGACTACTATAGAAGTAATTATTCTGTAACAGTTTAAGCGCATACTTGAACCTAATTTAAGTGTTAGTCCGGTAATCATTCAAAGTTTTGGGAATTACTCTTGGAAATTTTCCTGAACTAATAAACCTGTCTACTTATTTTGGTGGAAAAGAAAATGAATAAAAGTAGCTAGCAGCTACTTTTAACAACTTGAATTGTTAGGACAGTGTCTTATGCTTATACGGTTGCTCGGTGCTCAAATTTGTAAGTTTCTCTCTGTGCAGGTCCATCCTCATACATCCATAGAGGATCTAGATGAACTTTCGACTCTCCTTCAGGTCCCCCTTGTTGCTGGCACCGTGAACCGTGGTAGTGAAGTGATATCAGCTGGCTTGATAGTAAATGACTGGACTGCATTCTGTGGTTCAGACACAACTGCTACTGAGTTATCCGTTGTGGAGAACATTTTCAAGTTGAGAGACGCTAAACCAAGTTCTCAAGTTGATGAGATGAGAAAATCATTGATTGAAACCTATGTTTAAGTATATTTTCCAACTTTTGGTTGTTTTGATATGTATGTATGGATAAAACTTTGGCTCTCTCTTTACAATTTAATTTTCAGTTTTGATTTCTAGGAAATATTGTTACAATGGTACTTCATCTTCATTAATAGTATGTACTATTAAACTTGATATTCGGTTTTTTCTGTATGATAATAGTCTAGTTTACAAGGGTATGAGAATTTCAACACTATTATTTGATAAGCTCTCGATTTCATTAGTTGTATCTAATTTATTCTTGAAATTTTGCATCTCCCCATTGTATGTTGAAGCCTGAATATATATATCTACATCCCGATAAGAATATTTCTGTTCCAGAGCTTCAACTAAACGAAATAGTCGAAATATATATATGCCAATAGAGAAGAATGAGAATGTAGATAGTCGAATGAGAACAATCAATTGTCGAGAACGTAGATAGTCGAATGAGAACAATCAATTGTCGAAATATGATAACGTATATAGTCGAATGAGAACAATCAATTGTCGAAATATGTATGCAACTAGAGAAGGATCGAACCCAATAGCAGTCCAACAATTGGTAGCTCACATCTTCAAATACAAATACCGTCAAGCATTTAAGTTATTTCTCACTAACTCTATCTTCAATTACGAACTCTATATTCAATTACGAATGTCGTCAAGCCATTCAAGTTATATCTCACTAACTCATGACTTTTATTATAGGGAGTTTCACCTTGACATCGAAGTGCAATACTTGATATGAAAGTATAGATATGGATGCATTTACTAAATGAATACTTTCACATGAATCTCAAATTGCAACAATTAGTGTGTTTTGAATGGTTGCTCGTTGAACATTCCGACCTTGCAGATTGTGTGCACGCTACCAATCATTATCGTACTTAACCTGATCAATGCTAAATTGATTATATATATCACCTTACTAATTATCAGAGGCGGCTAAAGTTTTTAGGGACCATATGCAAATTTTTTAATATCATAATTCCGTACTTTAGGCTATAATCAAATTAAAGTCCAAACTGCAAATGCAAAAAGTTACATCTTAAAACAAGAAATTAAGATTTAAAAATTAAGTGAAAATTAAAACATAAAACTGATTTTGTACTGTCTCATTTTCAAATACTATATCCATAATCCAACATAGGGTGTAGGGATGCAATTAGTATGGAATGTATAATGTCGTGTTAACCTTTGTATTACTACACCTTGAAGTTCGAGCGCATTCCTTATACTATGTGCATACTTTAACTTCTTAATGAATTTATTTTGGGTGTTTCGCAAAAAAAAGAAAAGATTTAAGTGAAAAACAATAGTTTGTCTTTCATAAATGTAAATGATCCAAGTGAGTTTTATAATATTTGACACTAAATGCAAATGTTTCATATGATTTGTTTTAGTTAAAAAAATGATCATTATTTAACGTTTATAGATCAACACATAAAAACTAATTAAATTTTATAAAAACATAATGAAACATAAATTATTAAAGAATACATATATTTAACGAGTACAACAAACAAACAAATTCAAACAAAACCTTAAAATATTTCTAGAAGTCCACTATTTGTAGTATATATTAAATGACCTCCAAACCTATTGAGCCCTGTGCGGAGGGTCTTTTCGCACGTGCTCAAATTCGTCCCTAGCGGGACCTTTTTGATATTTTGGGATTGAATCTATATTAACGGAACGGTCATAAAGAAAGTGAAACATGTTTAGCTGGACAGAGAGAATAAGTAGACGTTTACAGGCTTGACTTAAATCATAATTGGTGGATATATATAAATCCATATTACATCATGTTTAATAGATGCTTAGTTTTCGTATCAAGGATTAAAATACAATAATGAGTACATTTAATACAAGTGCACTCAATACAAGTCAGATTCATAATATGGAGTTACATGCCGACTCAATGTATAAGCTTTCGATTGCCTCTAAGACCAAGAATATCAATGACTCTTTGTTGCCAAGAGTCTGTGGGGGCCACCA
>JAYMSR010000816.1:0-12102 GCA_036897825.1 Plantago rigida | reverse complement strand
ACACGCTTACACGGAATGCTTGTTTTCGACGTGTTGAGCCTCGTTGACCAATTCATCGAATGAATTGAAAGCTCAATCATTCACTAAAATTCAAACAGTTCGAGATGCGAACTAACAAGCAATTCGCTCAATTAGAGCAACCTCAAAAGGATTCTTGGCACGATTCACTTAGAACTAGGGTTTGATTTGCACAATTAAGAAGTATCTTAACTGTAACACACATTTGACGATGGAAATGTGTTTATTCAATCATCAACCGCCTAAGCTTACGCCTTAATGGTTTTATTAATACGAGCTACCTAGCATGATATTTTAGGTAGTCTAGTACTCTAAATGAAATAAAGATATGCTGAAATAATTAAAAGATCATGAATTTATTGCCCATCATATATAGAGAACCTAGGAGTTGTCTTCTTATTCTATATTGGTCAAAATAAGACTCTTAACCTAATTAATAAAATAAAATGAAAATAGGGTATTTCTATTGTTATGGGCTTCACAAATGGACTATAGCGTAATTTAGATGGTAGAGTAGAGGTCCAAACTCATTATATTCCCTTTGAAATCACAAATATCTTATATCAATATCGAAACGGTGGGAGCCCCTTTTTAACATTTTAAAATTTAAACATGTCAAAGTTAAATGTATAAGATTTTGTGTTTAGTTTAGATGATTATATGTGTTCAAAATACTCTTCTAAATAAATTCTCTATTCTATTCTCGATTTTCTTTCAACAAAATCCATATTAAAAGGCAAATAGAAAAATTCGTAATAGAGAAGCAACGGTCCCAATTCAAAACCGAGGAGTGGAACCCGGTCCGACGCATCCACATTCCACACCCCCTTCCTCGCAAGTCGTACCATAACATAGGACAGGATCCTAGGACCCCAAAGTCTTGTCTTCCTGTCCTCTATTAGTAGTGTATGTATTAATTTGTATGTACAATACAACCACTTCCCGACCTGACGATCTCCTTAATTTTCCATGGCGGAAACTCCAACTTAAACATTCATCACTTCCATCAGATCTCTGTACTGATGATATACCAAACAGATCATTCATAGTCTGCTAGCAGTTAAATAGGTTACATACTACATACAGTACACCAATGGCTCGGAGTAGATCGTCATCGAGTAGCAGATGGAGATACCTAAACCCGGCCTATTATCTCAAGAGACCCAAGCGCTTAGCTCTCCTCTTCATTCTCTTCGTTTCTGCCTCTTTCATCGTTTGGGATCGCCAAACACTTGTCCGCGAGCACGAGGTCAGTACTTTGTTTCATTTTTTTTTGTCTGATGGGAAATCCTTGATCTAGTTTTGTTCAATTTCGTATATTGTTGATGGTTTGTGTTTGGATGAATGTGTATTGGAGTCGAATTTCGTGATTTGATTGTTGTGTGAAGTAGTTATAACACAAGTATTGGGTGAATTGGTTGAAGAACAGTGAATTAGTATGAGAATCAATTACATTGCTGGTTCTTATTTTAGGTTTGAATTAAAATTGTGTTGGGCATTGATTTTGAGAACCTTCACTTGTATTGTTTTCCCGATTGCTAATTAGCTAAACTAAAGAAAGAATCTTTATAGCTGAATTAGCTAAACTAAAGAAAGAATCTTTATAGTTTAATTACTGATGACATTATTACTGTCAATTGGTTAATTCATAATGGAGTAGTATTTAGTAGAGAGTATGGGCGGGCAGTGATTCTAAGCACCTTCGCTTGTAGGGTTTTGAAGGCAGGCATACTTAGCAGGAAAGAATTCTATCCATCACGAATTTGATAATCTAAGGAGAAAATCTTTATAGTTAAATCACTTTACATTCTTATTCGTGATGTTTTTCTCTTTTGTTTTGTTGTTGTATTCAGTATGACTGATGGTACGTTTGTATACGAATGAATAAAGGAGCTCTATTTCACTTTTGAGTTTTGTGGAATTCAGGAGATGAGTATACAATACAAGACGAGGTTATAGAACAATGGATGGTGTTTGGTAGGGAGTGCATGTAAAATTAATTCTGTACCTACTGATTCTTAGTTTAGGTTAAAATTAAGGGCGGGCATCGACTCTGAACATCTTCACTATTAGTGTTTTGAAGGTGTGATTTTTAAAAGTAAAAATTCCTTGATCACATAACTTAGCTAAGCTAAGGAAAGAATCTTTTTGAATTACGAAGAAATTTGTATTTTTTCCTGGTGCTTGGGCTCTTCGTTCATGCTTTTCAGTTCACAGTTTCATAACACTAGATCGCGATGTTCTTAAGCCACTTCATAATGAATCGTATTGGGTTACAATGTCAAAATGCATCTAGGTGAACGGATGCTTACGTGTTAGTATATTAAAGTAAATAGTGTGATCTGTCGAACAATTCTTGGAAAAGAGTGAAAATGTCGCGAATAATCAATAGAGTTTAAGGACAATTTTCAGAGAGAGAAATCTATGATCTATTACTTCAGACAATTTTATTACAAAATGAAAGACCATGCCTCATGCAAATTATTCCCCCTCAATTTGGAAATCACACCCCTTGGTTTAGTATAGCTTGATGAACTTCAAAGTAACTGCAGTAGGATTTTTAAAAGCCAGGCTTAAGCAGGGACTGGTCGAGTAACTGGTGGGCTGTGTGCCTCACAGATAAGAAAGTTTGACGGGTGGATCCTTAGCAGTCTCATTTCACCTCATGATTTACATTATAATGTGTCGTGATACATTTTCTCTTATTACAGTATGGATATCTCATATCTATAAGAATACAAATGCAAATCCTGCACAAGGTAATTAAATGTTTCAGTCATTAATATTAGCATAGTCATATTGATATCCTTTGATCTCCTGGCCAATTCAAGGATCAAATTGTTGTAGCCAGGTCAACCTGCACCCCCTAGATGTATGTTCCTTCTCCTGGACAAATCTATTTGTCCTAGTCTAGAAGATCAGGTAGTACATGCCTTGAACTTTCCAACATTGTAAACTCTGTGATGATGATTAAGCACCATATATAGCTTTGAGGGCCCGGTTGATATTCTGAGCAAAAAAATTAACTTGATATTAAGTTGCTACTTGGGCAAGATTGAGGTACCCAGAATAAAAACAATTTTGATTTTCCCAGATATATAAACCCAAAAATTGATGTTTCATGTTTTATTTGACTATGTTCTCTTTTCCTTTTCATATGTAGATTGAATATAGTAGATCGTAAATTATGTGGCTGTTGTTTTGTTTCCCTGGACAAGGACAATTTATGATTACAATTCTTCATTTCTTTCTTTCTTCTTTTTTTTTTGGTTTGTTCTTTCTTTTGTTGCCTTAATGTTCATGAGATGTAGTATGTTATCTCACGTACAGATATGGATTAAACCTGTTGGCTGAGAATTTAGAATTTTGGCGGAAGAATCTCTTTTATTAATTACTTTTGTTCACAAGATATTGTACCATGGTGCAGGAAGAGTTGTCGAAATTGAGCGATGAAGTTTCCCAGTTGCAAAGTATGGTGAGTTATACAGTTTAAGTTTTGTTTTTTGTTTTTTTTGTTTCAACACCACTTTAATAGATTCTACATTTTCTTTCACTATTATTTTTGACCCATCACTTATTTTAATCTTTATATTAATGTTGGGTGCCTTGTGTCACTCTCTCCTCTTGTTTTTCTATGTATGGATTGAAAAAAGATTGTGTTCATTTTTTTCCTTTTACGAGATTTTCTGATCAAATTCACATTTACAATTTACTTTTTCTTAATCTTAAATGCTGCTAAAAAATCTATGAACACTGTCAGCTTGAAGAAATAAAGAGTGGCCAAAGTGGAGCAGGAAATGCAAACCCGAAGGCCAAGGCAATTGGTGCAATTAGTTCACATATTTCTGATGACCCAATTGATATACAGAGAAGAGGGAAAGTCAGAGATGCTATGATCCATGCATGGAGTTCGTATGAAAAATATGCTTGGGGCCATGATGAACTCCAGGTCTGATATCTGTATAATTTGTGATGATTACAGTTTCTCACTTTCTCTTGATGACTTCTGTACCTTTTCCAGAGGGTTAGGGTGTAGGGGACACTAGATACAATTTTTACCCTTCTCATTTAATACCTTAGATGACTTTCTTTTCAGATATGACATGGCATGGATTATTATTTATATATTTCAACATAAAATGCAATCATGGGGTAAAGCCATTATGGGGAGGTTGTATAGATGCATCATTTGCAGTTTGGTTGTTCTTTTTGGTTCTGTGTGGATACGAAGAGAATTTTGAAGTTCAATGAGGTAGCCGGTAGGTATGAGAAACTGAGATGGTTATGGTATTTTGCTTTTAATTAATAAAAAAGATCTAGAAAATATATAGTAGTAAGTGTGTAAGACACATGTTATTTTTCTTTGAATAATTTCAGTATCACTATATAGTGATCTTGCAAATCTATATGTGCAGGACTTATAAATCTTTTTTTGGTTCCCATACTATGAGAAACTTATCAATTACTGTAACATAAAGGGCCAGTTTTCTATTTATATGGTCATTGTCCTCAATGAGGAATTCCTGTACTGTGTTTCAGTGTTTCAATTTTATGTTTTGCTATTTGTCAATTCATCCATTTAAGCCAATGTCTTTTTCATCATTCACTTTTAGGGTAATCTTTATAGATGCAAGACAATGCTGTTTAAAGTTAAAATACAATTTGGCCATTGCCTCTGATAGGTCGACAACATCTCATAAAAGTGAGTTTTTAACGGAGCCCAGGTTTATGTGTAATTTATCATATACCAAGGGGGTCTTTATTAATTTCCCTATATTTTATGCCATTGTATTAGATGTCCCCGACTATGGGTATCCTGTTCTCCAATATATCTGGTTAAGTGCAGCAATGGTTACTTTACGCTAGCTTTTTTCAAGTTTCCCTCTTTCTTTTATGCCCATTGTTAGCACCATATTCTGCTTGTGCAAACTTTTTTGTATTTCTATACCTGTTATCACAACATGCTTGTTCTTACATCTTTTAAAGAAACAAGATATTAGCAAATTGTAACTGTACGATTATTTGTTGCCAGCCTCAAACAAGGAATGGCGTTGATAGCTTTGGTGGTCTTGGGGCGACTTTAATTGATGCTCTTGACACACTACATATAATGGGACTGGATGAGGAGTTCCAGAGGGCCAGAGAGTAAGTTTTATGTGCAATGCATTTTGTTTCTCTGTATCTTTGATATTTATCAGTCAGAAATATTTTACCTAGACGGCTAGACCGGGTCTATTACTTTTTCATAGACCTTGTGGCGAAGAATCATCCACAACGCACACTGATTGTGTATTGATTCACACTTAATTGCAATTGTGGAGCATTCCTTGCCACATGGTCCAGAATTAATTTTAGACTTGGTCTAGTTAAGTATTTTTCTTATCAGTTTTGTGTCATGGTACCGGTCCGGAACACAGTCTAACTCCAGTATTCCAATTCCCTTATCTATTCACATTGGATTGAGATAGAGCAACTTGAGGGACTCAAATGTCAGCATACATTGGGTCATGACACCATTGGAATGGAAATTGCAGAATCTCCTTTAATTTTCTCAAATGTGACTGTTCAGCTGCTATAGCATCCTACCATGTTTACTTTTTGGGCAAGAGTGAGTAACATGATCAAAATTTCAAATCAATGACTTAGGCTAGAGAGATGAATGTGTTTAATTGTCAGATTTTTTTGTCTCCTTGACCAGAACTGGGTGACTAAGAGTTAACTGGCTGGATATGTTTTCTGGTTAATAAGAATATCATTTATGATTCTTCAACTGCAGTTTGATGTTTGAGAAAATTGTTCATGTCAGGTGGGTTGTGAAGTCCTTGGATTTTAACAAGAATTATGATGCCAGCGTTTTTGAGACAACGATAAGGTGGCTTTATAAGGTTTAATATGTATTTTAGATTCCTTCAGCTATTTTGCTCATTTGAGTTACTAGAATTCGCCCCTGCGACTGCATGGTTTCAATGGAGCAAGATAATAAATGTAGATAAATTGCTTACCTGTTCTCATCTATTTGTGATGACCCAGAGTTGTTGGTGGACTTCTCAGCACATATGATCTCTCTGGAGATAAAGTGTTCCTTGATAAGGCTAAAGATATCGCTGACAGGTTGCTGCCAGCCTGGGATACACCATCTGGAATCCCATATAATATTATTAACTTGGCTAATGGGAACCCACATAATCCCGGGTGGACAGGGGTAAGTTTTTATTAAAATTTAATGTAAATAGACATTTGTGCAAACGGTCAACTACTCAACTTAAACTCTTGTTTCCTTGATATCGTGGGAAAAATATTGTATTTGACATACCTGTGTTGTGGAGTTATTTACTCTACTAAATTTATACTATTCTGTGGTTAGGAATGGTACTCTCATCTGTTCTGGAGATATCATGATGCCTTACTGCCTGAATTATTTTACTCAATTGGCCTTGTGATTTTGCTTTCTTATTCTTCTTTTTTTCCCTACTCCAAATTCTTCTTCTTCATAAAGTTCACAAAACAATGAGAATCTTTCTTTTAAAATTATTAAATAGTTAACTGCTCTTTTACCTGATGTTTATTGGAGATGAGTTCTTTTTGTAAGCAAATCTGCCAAGTTTATATTTCTTTCTTGCATGTTTGTGCTGGAAATAAAATTCATTATCATTTTCCCATGTAGGGTGATAGCATCCTTGCAGATTCTGGCACTGAGCAGCTGGAGTTTATTGCCCTTTCGCAAAGGACAGGGGATTCAAAGTATCAGAAAAAGGTTTTCTTTTTCTTTTGTTCCCAAAGTTTGTCCATTAATAGTTTTATCATTACCTTTTGCAAAGAAAAAAACACGAAAAAAAGGGGTGGGAGCCCCCAAAAAATATGAGGCCTCCTTCATATTTACTAGTGAATGCTAATAATATATTCATGAAGAATTTGAATCATTTTCAGCATGAGCACGTAATTCTTTGCATGGAGCTAAATAATACTCCATCTGTCCCGGATTGTAGTGCCATTTTTTAAGTTGGTGCGGAAGTATGTGAGAGACAATGACTTAATAATTGATATATTAAGAGAATTAGAATGGATTAAGTATGAGAGATAATGATTAAGTAAGGTAATTTATGTTATTGGGGTTTTAAAGTTACTATAAGTGGAAATGGCTAACTGGCCAAGTAAAATGGGACACTAAAAAATAAAGGTGTTACTATATTATGGGGCAGAGGGAGTATACATTACATTGAGTTTCATTATCAGAATCACATAGGATTTCAATTAGTATCTACTTCTCTCAATTCTTATATCTTCTAATATTTTGGTTTTGCTTCCATCTAAACATGTCAGGTGGAAGATGTAATTCTGGAGTTGAATAAAACATTTCCTTCAGATGGTTTGCTTCCTATATATGTAAATCCCCATAAAGGGACTACGTCATACTCGACCATAACATTTGGAGCAATGGGAGACAGGTGTCTACTTTTATCGATCCTACTTCTGTCGTGGTTCCATCATTAAATACACCAAATTATTTGAATCGCTATAAACTCTCAAATTCAAATAGTTTCAACATTTTGCAATATTTTACATAAGCAAAATGTCTATTTGCAGTTTTTATGAATATTTACTCAAGGTCTGGATACAAGGAAACAAAACCAGCACAGTGAAGCATTATAGGTGAGGATCCATGCCCTTACTATTTTCCAAAGAGCACAGATGTATTTCGCTTAATTTATAAAACAAGTACATGAAAGACCTTTGTTCTTTAAAATCCTATAATGTACTTCTCGTTCATTCCGTTTTTGCACTCATCATTTTCTAGTTTCTACCACGGGCTTTCATGTTTATTTATCATACGCTCATGTTTCTAGATTGGAATTTCTCTTGCTTTTGTTGGCTCATTTCCTACACCTTTCTTTGTGGCAGAATGAGCTCATAAGGTGACTTGTTGGTGTTCAGTCTCCTTAAAGATTTGCTCATCAAATCAGTCACCTTATTGACGAATTTATTAATACCCTCGATAAACATCTCCTTCTCAAATGGGTCCCAAACATTTGAACAATTACATATAAGTGGTTGTAATATATTTCTAATTATAAATGAGTCCAAAAGTTAAAGTGGATGCTGATGTGCAAGACAGATTTTAATAGTCTTCATTTTTGTCTTATTTTCTTAAGTTTTAGAAAATATTTTCTTATTTCCCTTTTATCTTTCTTATTTCACTCTCCCCCCCTAAATTGTTTTCGTTTTCATTTCACTCCATTACATCTTCATACACACACAACATTCTTAATCTTATGGGTTAACCTCCATTTAACTCTAGCCAAGATTGTACTGTTGGTTCATATTAAGTACCTTTAATTAGCTGTTAATTAGGATTTAGAAATTAAGTATTACTATTAGCTCAGCCAACTCATTTTCCTATTCAAGGAACTAAGTTCCTGTTTATATGTAATCAAAACACCCATATTGTTAGAAATAGATTTGCACAATCACATTGATGTTATTAACTGCATGTGAATTTTACGTGCAATAATAACCCATAGCTTGGATTTTTTTTTTTAAAGTTGAGTAAATCAAAATATTAGAAATTTTAGGGTCTGTGTAATGACAATTAAATAATTTCAGGGGCTCTACTTGAAAGAAAAAATAATCAGGGGTTGATTTGGAAGAAAAGATAATTTACAGGGTCAACTTTGAAGAAAAATCATTTAGAGGGGTTGATTTGAAATAATTATAACTGAATTTCCACTTCACAAGTGTAATTTCCACACGGAAATATGGTCAACACTTTTGGACTTATATTGTTCAAATCACAGGGACTATGATGTAATAATGTAGTTTATTAGGGTATCGTACGAAATTTACCACCTTATTGACATTCATCTTACGGACTTATTATATTTCAAACCACCTTTTGTTGGTCAAATAAGGTAGAAATTTAAGGTGACTGATCAGGTTGCGCGAAACACACTTATTTCCCCAATCAGTGTCGTCTGTGGAAGCTCTTTGGCTTTTATGTTGTGTCTGCATCCTGTTAACTCTGTTACTGCTCATTTTTCCTTTTCTTTTATTCACCTTACTTTCAGATCAATACTTTTTTGTTGCTTAATTCCAACTGTCCTTTGAGCTATTATACTCCTGCTGGCACTTCCCTCTTGCAACTTTTGAACATTAAGGTTTATAACACATCTTCTTGATAGGGAAATGTGGGAGACTTCTATGAAAGGTCTTCAAAGCTTGGTTCGTAGAACAAAAAAATCTTCCTACACTTATCTCTGTGAGAAGATCGGAACTTCTTTAACTGACAAGGTCGTTATCTGTTGACGTGAGTAATTATGTTGCAGGATTGTTTCTTTAGATGTACTAAATGGTTCCCCCATTTATTACACGCTTGCAGATGGATGAACTTGCTTGTTTTGCTCCAGGAATGTTAGCACTGGGGGCTTCTGGCTATGGGCCTGAAGAATCTAAGGTGTTCATGTCTTTGGCAGAAGAGGTAAAAATGCTAATTTCTCACATAATGGAAATTCTCTTATTTGCTTGCTTACTGGGAGTTATTTGCCATTTGGAGATTGACAATTTGACCTCTTCACAGTTAGCTTGGACATGCTACAATTTCTACCAGTCAACTCCTACAAAATTGGCTGGAGAGAACTACTTTTTCAATTCGGATCAGGTAAGTGGATTCCCCGTTCTCTGTTGCAAACTGAACATCATTCCGTGTTAGTTGCTAACTTACTAATAATTCAGGATATGAGCGTTGGGACATCATGGAACATATTGAGGCCAGAAACAGTTGAGTCACTCTTTTACCTCTACCGTTTGACGGGTAATAAGACATATCAAGAGTGGGGTTGGAATATATTTCAAGCATTTGAGAAGAACTCCCGGATAGAGACAGGATATGTTGGATTAAAAGATGTAAGCGCTTCTGAACCTGAAATAATTTCTATTTCTGATACGTTTTTTGGTAGGATAAAGAGTATCATGTTGCTGATGGTTCTTCTTGACCAGTTAATCAATCATCCACATGTAAGGGTGTTCTCGTTAGTCGTTGGTGTTTGTTCATCTGGGTTCTGCTCTTTAACTAGTAGATATCCTTCAGTATAGAATATAACAAAATCACAGATCAAGCGGTCATTAGGACAAGCACAAGATACTAAATTTTGTCCTGAGTGTTTGCTATCAAAGCTCCATCTTCACCAATACTGCTGCTGACGACTTTCTTGACATTTCTTGTCTCAGGTCAATACTGGCGTAAAAGACAACATGATGCAAAGCTTTTTTCTTGCAGAGACGCTCAAATATCTGTACCTTCTTTTTACACCTTCTTCAGTCATTTCACTCGATGAATGGGTGTTTAACACAGAAGCGCACCCTATAAAGATAGTCGCGCGGCATGACCTGGTGGACATGTCTAGATTATCAGACGGAAAACATAAAACAGAAACTAGATCTCGTGCTAGGAAAGAAGGTCGTTTTGGTGACAACTATTAGGGCGTTTAGGCATACTGTGTTGCATTCCAAGGCTCAGTGTTGGAAAGTCGATAGGGTTGTTAACCAAACGGAGCACACTACGAGAGTCGAGAAGTAGATGAAAATGGTATGGGTGAATCCATCTCTTTTACCTGAAGAGTTAATGAATTGGCTCCAGCTTATAAGTATGTTGCAGCATAGATTAGACGATGTGCTTGATTATCCTAATCCCCATTGATCTGTATCCTAATATCCTATTAAACACTACGTACCCGAGCGGTGTATTTTTGCCGGTAGTGAACCTCAGGCTGAATTTATGTATTTTCATTCATCATATAGAAGAAATGGTTTTGTTATAAATCAAACACCCGAGTTGACCGATTGTCAAATGGGAATTAAGTATTACTATTCTTGATAATCACTCCTTTAATGGCATATTTAATCAAATCATCTATTCCAAAAACTAATATATTTCAAAAAACACAATTATATTCTAACCCACAATAATCAACCTCCAACAATATATTTATCTTTCCACACGTTCAAAATCAATCGTCAATCACCATTCTGAAAGAAAAAAACAGGCATTATGGTCATGGACTCACGGTACAAGCATCATCATCACCATTCGTTGGTTGGAAATTCTATCAAATTTGCTTTATTTTGTTAAATGATACTTATTTTTTGATCGATTCTTGTTTGCCATTACTTATGCTTGATTTAGTGACATGATGCATGATATCTAAAATGAAATGCGCATGATTCTTGAATTCGAGAAAAACATGATGCTTGTTTTTTAGAGTTGTGATGCTTGTTTTTCAGTATCGAGTTGCTTGTGTTCATCACCGTGTTGCACAAATTTGGCATCCTAATATGCAAAAGTGTTCTAATTTTATTGGTGCTTAATGTAAAACAACAATATGCTTGGAAAAAGAAGGAGAAGAGTAAAATAGATTTCTTTCAATAATTAGACTGATGAATCAATTAGAAATTTAATTAGATGCTTGTAATGGTATTTTGGAGCAGGTACTATATTTAGTTTTGGGGCAAATTCGTAAGATTAGACAAATAGACACTAAATTGTAGCACTTCATATGTTCCAAGAATAACTTTCCGTTTACTTTATTGGTGAACAAAATAAGGAAAGTGGTTGACTTGAATAGAAAAATAATAATAAAATAAATAAAAAGTGATTGTGGGTGGTTAAGATGGAAAGTTGAGTAGGATGATAGAATAAAGAATGAATAAATTAGATATAGTGAGTTGGTAATGTTGTAAATATAAGTGTTTTAAGTGTGTTTTAGTTAAGTGAGGTAGAATGGAACATTAACTAAAATGAAATTGGGAAGCTACTTGTTGGACGATTAAAATGACAAAATGAAAAGCTTGTCATGGGACGGAGGAAGTAGTAAAGAAAGTATAAACCACTACTAGGTAGTAAAGATTTAAGGGTGACACTAATTTGTAAACCTAGTCATTTATATTAATTCTCCACTACTCCCAGTGGCCAGTTTCAACTTCTTTAGAGAAGTCATTCGATTGTAAATTTAATATGGGGCGGCGTTTGTCTCCGAGGGGATTTGAACCCAGGTGTTCATGAGCTCAAACTTGAAGAGCGTTGTGGAATTGATT
>JAYMSR010000815.1:0-12118 GCA_036897825.1 Plantago rigida | reverse complement strand
AATTTAAAATAACTATTAGATTGTAGTTTTGTTCCTAATTGACTATTAGATTGTAGTTTTGTTCAATTTATCTTTAGTTATTTCTTTTCTTCTTCATTTTATTTTATTTTTCTATATATTTTTAGCAATCCTTACCATTTTTCTTCTTTCACCTTTTCTTGAGTTATTTCATTTATATTTTAAATTTAATATTGTTTTCACAAAATAAAATATTATTTATAAAGTGTAAAATAATTAAAATAGTTTTGCATTTTAATTAAGTCCATTTCATCTTGTTGAGGTAGAAACTGAGACATTTCCGTATTTATCGTCCGTTTCGGTAAGATAGAACCATGGATGCATGGATTAAAATTTCAATTTCTATATTTCGTATTCTTAAAAAAACAGAGAGAAGCTTCGGAACATTTGGTAAACATTCAGAACTTCTCTTAAAATATATTGGTATTTTTCATGTTAGGTGCGTAACCATACTGTTCATTTAACCATAAAAAACAGTGAAAAAGAACTCTAACATTGGCATGCTTCCCTTTGATTACATTGAAGAAACTCAAGGATGTCTTTTATTACTAGTTACTTGATGATTAGCCTGCTAATTATTTTAATCCATTTCTGTTTTTGTGCTTGTAACTTTGTTTAACTGAATGAAAGGTCATTCTTGCTCAAACAAAAGAAGAAGAAAATCTGCAGTCTGATTTTTGGACAGGCCAATCACAGGAAAATGAAACAGAGAAGTATCCAAAAATCAATTCAATGCTTCATATTTCCATATGATATTTACATTTAAACAATCAAGATTTGCAATCTCTCGGAATCTTTCCTTCTGGTCATCTTATGACCTCAAACTATAGATATAAACAAAGTAAAACAATGGAAAGAAAAACTTATACCATGCCATATTCGATGCTGACTGGTGATGCTATTCCAGAAACTACAAGGACAACAAAGTTAAAGCAATCTTCATTCAAGGATTTTATGAACGTGGATAGCAAATCAGATGACCTACTGGATCCCATTGTTTGGCCATCTACTTGTACAAGAACTTTTTCAGCCAGTAGACTTTATGGTTGTTCTTGACAGCCAACAACATCGAAGTACCAGACTCGGTCTTAGCAATCGATTCAAGACTGCGAGTGTAAGAACATTGGATGGAGCGTACACCATTCCTGACTGTGAACTCCAACAAAATGTGCCGTGAATTGCCCCTGGCTGATAACATGGATCTTGCTATGTATTGATCCCGATTCATGAAGTTTTGGTTGTCATAGTCACTCAGTAAAAACTGTTCTTGTTTTAACAGGTAAGGTGCAGTCAATATCATCCTCGAGATCACTGAAAGATATATCTTCTTCATCTACCAAAATCGAAGAGCCAGATAATACAACCAAGTCTTCATCTTCTTTAAGCCAATCATCATCACTATCATCACCATCATCATAATCATGTCTTAGAGTGGATGTGCCCACAACAATCTGTTTCTCCTCAAGTTTGGGTAACGGATCTTCTTTAATGACAGACTTGTCAACAAACTCTATGTCGTATGAGTGCTTGACAGTTTCATACCGAGCAGGCATATGTTGCACCGTAGATTCAAAAGGAGAAATCATGTTCGACATACTCCTAAAGTGAGGAGAATCTTCATTAGAACGTGTAACAGAATTGTCACGAGGTGACGACTCAGCGCTCCTTTTTGCCTGCAGAATGCTGGTACTCAACCAGTGTTGGTCCTCCTTAGTTTGCTTTTGTAGCTCTTGCATCCATATGGCCCTTGCTTGTATAAGCTGCAGACAAACAATTTCTGTCATAAACTAACTTATACAAGATTTCAAAACTTTCTGATATGCATCCTGTCAATATTATAGCTGCTCAATCAAATAAATCCATTTGATAGGGAACAGAAATTCTCTAGTCATCATCTCCACGAGTCCACTGACCAGATTATTAGACAATGATGTAGCGTCAATGTGCCATTCAGGAAAAAGATACTATCATATAGCCAAAGAGATGAAGAACATGCAGTACAACTGCCAGTAGGTAATAAGAAGAAATTCACTTTTGTCTACAAAACCATTAAGACTTGAGACCCGAACAGTGCAAGCTGGTGATGACCAAGTATTTCCTAGAACTAGAAAGCTGGTGATATTTTTAACTGAAAAGGTCAGGCATATAGTTTTTTCCAGCTTAAAAACAGAAGGATCACCAACATTATCATCTCAGATATTTGTAATTGCATTTGAAATCCTGGAAGTTTGAAGCTTAATAGACATTTGAACTTAAAAAATAAAACTTAAAAAAGAGTGTTAAACATAAATTGGTTTATGTTGTCTCATATTTACAAACCTGCGCAGTAGACAACAGGTCAGCATCGTGTTTATTCAACCTCGAATGCAGAAGAACAAAGTAGACCATCCAAAAGTAACCCTCACTCATATGGACTGGGCAAAGTTCAATTCTAAGCGCAGCTAATCTTGGCGATAGACGTTCAACAGCCGATGCATGCTCGTATTGCGCATCGCATATGTCAAATTCTGGAGAAGAGAAAAGTAATTATAATGAGAACGCCACCATATGTTTCATTACAGAGACATTTTTAATCAGCAGGGCACCTAACATTCAACATACAATCAAAGTACTAAAACCAAGTAGTCCATTAAATAATTAATAATGATCGTCAACACTCAACACACACGTCAAAAAGCACCATTAGGCACCACAAATTGGCCAACAAATATTTTCATGACACGCACAGATAACATCCCGTTGCTTCTATTTCCGTGTATGCCGGCGTAAATTGAATTGCATATCATGTTATTACTATTCGTCGAGAAATACCGGTTAAGTAAACAAGAAATATAACAATATAAACAGTGCTACTAAACTAATGATAAAACCAAGCATACATCTTACTAAGAAACAGAATTTAATTCTTTAGGCTAACAAGTAACACTCAAAGTTGGAATGATGCAGATTTAACCATTAGCAAATACTCCCTCCGTCCTGGTTTCAATTACCCGCGGGGCCGGACACAAGTTTTAATAAAAAAGTGAATAAAGTAGGAGAGATGGTAATAAAGTAGGAAATAGATTGAATAAAGTAGTAGAAATAGTGAGTAAAGTATGAGAAATAATGAATAAAGTAGGAGAGAGATTTTCCATTAAAGGAACTGGTGAATTTGAGACGGACCAAAACGAAATACGGGTAAATGAAATTGGGACGGGGGGAGTATAAAATAACCTAGAATAGGAACGTCAGAGCAAAAGGCAGACCTATCTATGTATCTAACGGTTGTAACCTACGTGGTGATCTTTTCTATTTTCTTTTTAAAGGCAGGTAAGCTATGCATGTTTTTATTGTCCCTGTCCCCATTAGATATTGTGTTCACAAAGCGCCTTTAGAGAGGCTCCCGCAACAAGCAATTTAAGGGGGGCCGGACATATGCAACATTTCCCCTGCAACAAAGAGAGGCTGTTTACAATTGACCCATAACCAAAAAAAGGGACTAGCACCTTCCACTTAATGAAATGAAACAAAGAAGGGCTGAGCCCAATAATGTTATCATGAATCATGATAGTGATCAGGTTCTAAAAATCTCAATATCATGGACTTCAGATTACTAATGAGTTACACAGCCGATCACTTAGTTATACACAAATGTTTCCTAAAATGAGAAAAAAAAATAATGGAAATTCATAGTTCAGCTAAAAGAAATGTCTGAGTTTTAATAACTGTTTACTTCCAGGTATTGATAACATAAGCAAATTAATGCATCCAAGCTCTCAAGTAACGACCAATTTATTTTAGAAAGTGTCAAAATGTGTGTCAATGGTGACGTAAATTTGTTCATCTCAGCCAGGCTACAGAGACAAACTCTGCTGCTGGAAAGGCCTTCCACGAATGACAAAACAACTAAACCTATTCTATATAAAATTGCTCTTCAATATAGTAAAGGTGATCTCTCTGATGGTAACAGCCTGATGAATTGATTGCAAACATGAATGCACGTTTAAAATCAAAACCTAACCTATGCCAGTTTTTAGATGCTAAGATTTCAGTATCCACAGCTCTTTAATCTAGTACCTCTATTTGCTTAGCATCATTAATAGGGGCTACATTGATATGTGAACACATCATAGAAGAAAAGGACTGCCAAATCAACATGAAAGGCCACATCGTTAGGTGTGCAGACATCCTCTTCGCCCATCAACGATTTCAAGTTAAAAGAAAAGGGGCGCATCGAACGCAGATATAGACTCACATTTCTGCAGAAACATCCTAGCCCAAATATTAAAAGAAACAGACAAATAACCACACTTGACGCCGATAATAATGCTAATGCAAATGAGCTAACCGCATGATTCCACAAAAGGTTAGGTGAAATACTTCATAATTGCCTAATTGGTTCTAAGAGCATGAACAGGCAGAAGCTGCAAGTTTAGAAATCAACATCTTCAACCAGATATGAATTAGACAACCTATCAGCTTCAACCAGACGAATATTCGAATAACCATCCCAATCGAAAATAAAACAAAATTTCTCACCATCAAATTCCTCTTCCTCCAAGGGAAAATCCAACCACGTCTCCGGATGGTGTGCAATGTTCATAGCAAACGTCAACACTTCCTCCGTAATCCCCACCGCCTCAGCTTCACAATCCTCCGATTCCGAACCATCCCTACCCAATCCCTCTCCCACATTCCCCTCACAATCCCTCCCCAATCCCTCTCCCTCATTTCTCGAACATTCCATATCCAATTCATCTTCCGAACCACTCCGATCAGATTCCGATTCCACAGACATCGAATCCAATCGCCGTCTCCCAGGTGGCGGAGGAGGAGGTGAAGGAGCGAGAAATGAGGCGACGCCCCAAAATTGACGCGTGAAACTGTCTTTCAATTCAGATAGATCCTCTTTCACTCCACGCCCATTGGTTTCGTCTTCTCCATCGCTATTGCTACCCGATCGATGCTGATCTTCTTCATCTGGCGGGTTTTGCTCCGATTGTTCGTTTTGGGGAGATCGGGAAGCGGCGTCCTCGTCCAGGTTGAGGGAATTGGCGATGGAGCGAGCGAGCCACGACATGGTTCAATACGACGTCGTGTTGCTCGCAGATTGGAGATTTTCTGGTGGAATTTGAAAAAGGTAAAAAGTTTTGCAGGAGAAAGAAAGAAAGAACAGCAATGAGGGTGTTTTTTGAGTTTCTATTGCACTGTCATAGCTGACGTGGATGTAAATTAAATAGTATCAATTTTCGCGTTTGGTCAAATCATGAAAAGGAAACACAACTACTAGGTGGTGGAGTGGAGTGGAGCACAGACTCAAACCTCAAAATTTAAAAATCCGCAATTATTTAATTATTACGAGTTAAATTTTTCATTTAATTAAAACACGAATACAAGATATATAAAAAAGTGAAAACATAATAAAATGGTCAAAATAAATGCATGGCTACATTTAAATCATACACTTACGAATTTGTGATAAATTTATTCCGTTTTAGAGTCACCGGATACAATTGATTCACAATAACCTTAACCACGCCAATTGCACCAACATGAGCTCGCTTCTAACTAGTCAGCTCAAAAGCACCAAAATCGATCCACATACATGCCAAGATTTAAAAGAAGTCTACACATAATTACCTGTCATTTTTTATCGTCAATACAAGATATATTCCTTTCATTTATCAGGCTTTTAATAGTCTTATGAACATTATATTGGAAATAGAAAGAACCATTTTGGATTGCTCCATTTGTGTATGCTGTAGCAACTTTGATGGTGTTTTCAGTAGCAACCATTGATTTATGGATTGCGACTTCAGCTAAGCTGTGAAGACCAGACCCAATCTACAAAATTAGTACAATGAGATTCGGTATCTAACAAAACGAACTGACTGGTAGCTCATGGCTCGTAAAGTAGATGAAACATGATAACCTATCGCTTAAATCCAGAGCTTGATTCGATAGTATATTGTAAACTACAGCAAAGTCATTGTTTTTTTTAAGACAGTCAAGTCATTGTTTTTTTCTAAGATATATCCAAGTTCACTTTTTATAACACAGAATTTTCATCAGATGCAGCAAATAACCAAATTATATTATCTATAATCATCATGTACAACATCATAGTCACATTTTTGCACTCCAAAAAAGAGCAGACTGATAAATATCATCGAAAATTTCCTGAGGATGATTTCTGGTCTATAAGCTGTTAAAAAAAGTTCAGGATCGATGAGGTCTTAGATCATCTAGAACGAGATCTCGCCCTAAGTTTGAGGCTCACAGCAGCTTGGAGTGGGTCATCATAATTCCTTGTCAGGAAGAGCCTCAATACCAGTAAACCTTCATAACAGAAAGGTGGAAAATGTTCCTCGGTCACTTATCACGTACTTCTCTTCTTGGAAGTAAATCCCCTCTCCTAAATCTAAAATTAAACCTCGTTCCTGATAAAGAGAGCAAGCAATGGAAACCATATCGCATCAGAACTGTGTTATCAACTACAACTTTCTATTTTAGTTCATATTAATTATAAACCTCAATAAGTGCAAGTATTCAGAAAAGATTACCATAAGAATTTCTTGAAAGGAATTTCAAAATCTCATCAATTAGTATTACCTGCAACAGAGAAATAAAAATATCAAAATGTTAATACATCAGCTCCACAATTTGTTGGTACGTGGCTCTAATTAACTCTCAGCCTTCATTTTATCAACATCTTTGCTTCTTTACTGAATTGAACCGCTGCATCAAATGTGCAAGTGGGCTACCATTTCCACCAAATGTACACCTTAAACCTTTCAAGTTTCAATCATACTATATTAATCCTCTTTTCACATAGACTTGATTGTTTATGACAAGATCATGTTGTATTAATGTGATGGTGGTGGAGAGAAAGAACAAGCAATACCCACAGCGGTAAGATTCTCAAGACAATAACTCTTACAAGTTAAAGAGATCCATTTAAGCATATGTCAGTTTTGAAAATCGATTAGCAGCACTTACAGGAAAAGAAAGATATAAAACAACAGTCCAGTCAGCCCAACTTAGTGGTGACACCTGCACATAAAATATTTCACTTTTTTATTTCCCAAAACAGAAAATAGTTCTCTAGAGACAGCAACTGAAAGATGGTGGATATCTGGAGAAACCGGATGTTAACTTACAGAGAAAAGAACAGCCAGCGGCTCTACGTATAGGATGAGTACATGAAGTAACATGGTGAGGATTATTGACCCAAGAAGCCATAAATTACTCCATGGAGGAATAACCCTGGATTTAAAAATTAAAAAAAAACATTAGTCACAATTAAAATGGTTTCATGTCCTTTGATCAATACCATGTCTTTGGTAGACAAAGGCATGAACAAGATATATGGGTTACTTAAGCAGCAACTGACTTGTTTGTGTTCTTATATATAGTAGTATTACTTTAAAACATTTTAGATATGCGTGCAAGTTGTACTAAAACATTACTAATTTAACTCTAGCCCTGAAACTTATTTTGGTGCTATAGTGCTCCAGTTTTAATGCCTCGTGGGCCCACACATGTCTTCAATTCATGCCGATACCGATTAAAGTACAGCTTTTTTGATAGTTTGACATATATACGAATTATGTCTGATGTATAAATATAATTCTATTATATGCACGCGTATAAATATTAGTGACCTCATTTTATATTCATAGTTACTGCATAGCCATAAGCTATAACAAACAAGCTGTGTGAATGCAGAACTGTGTGAAACCTGATTATTAATCAGAAAGATAAAAGGACATATAATCTAATATATGGAGCTAATAACTCAACTGAACACCTATGTGACAAATCCAAACTCTTCTGAGGCACAATTTCTTTGTTACTCTCTTATTAAAATATGTACGCACTAGTTAGAGAATTAATATTCCACATCCCTCTACAAATTCGAGCTTGTAGATGAGATGGAATTCAGTCAAATGCCAAGGTCCAGAAATTGAATCCCGTCAATGACATTAGAGGGGGAGTTAGAGAATTAAGATAAGGGAATTCAACAACTCTCTACAAGATCGAGCTTGTTGATGAAATGAAAATCTTTCAGCACCATACTAACATTTCTGAACTACAAAATATGTTGATCATCTAGTGCACACAACATAAACTGATATTTCCGCAGGAGCAAATAGAGACGTTAAGATATGAGGCAATGTTAGGTAGAGTGATAACTGATAACACAAACTCAGATACTCACAGGAGTGATTGATTTTCACTGAGATTATTCAACGCGTTGAACATCTCAACAACAACAAGCACAGTCATCGCAACAGTTGATGGATGCCGGTCACTAAACACGCTGCAAGGATATATTGTTTCCCTCGTCGAGCAACTGTCAAAGTTCATCTGTACAAATAATTAATTAATTAATTAATCAATCAATTAATAACTTCTTTTTTTTTTGGGGGGGGGGCCCTTCTGGTCCACTACAAACTAAAAAACGGATAACTGAAAATTTCATGAACGCTAATCAATTAGATTTAGAACAAAAAGAAGGCACTGCAGGTAATATACATCCATCCTCAAGAGACCAATTTTGTTGTCACGGCCCATTTTGCAAAACGCACTGTAATTACACCATTATCCACTCAACAGATGGTTTCCTGCCCACTAATTTTCATCCACTACATCTAATATTTTCACTTCTCCAACTCCTATCCAAAACTGTATTTCTGCTCAATGTACACGTATTACATGGAAGATCCACTACATGATTGCACTGGAATTCTATCTAATTGGCTCACAGCTAACTGGAATGGAGAAGCTCACTTGCCGCAAACGAGCATGACACACTGGCCACTTCTCATTTAAAGACTAGCGGCCATGGTTTAAGGAAATACTAGTACCTTTTGATTATTACAACTAGCACATGCAGAGAAAGTTCCATTGATAGATTTTTTTACAATCAGGGACGAAATCCCTGTCGAGCAAGAACTACAACGCCTTTCACCTGATACTTACCAGTTCACTGTATGACAGTTTAGGGCCATTATCTGAGTAAAGAAACCACCACACAAATCCAGCAACAGTAGCAAGCCCAACATAAACTGCACAACCATTTCTCAGCTATAAGAATTTAGAGAATTAAAAAACAAGAGTTTTGGGCCTATTGACTGGCCATGAGGCTCCAAAGCTCAATTATTATTTTTTACCGACATCTAAATTCCAAGAATGAGATATAAATTGCTGCTGTACACATTGGAGTTTCCCAATATAGTCAAAACATTAAAGGACATAGATAAAATGGCAAGGCTGCTATACTATCAACTCAACAACTAATAACATTTGCAAAGTAATGTTTCAAAACACTTTTACCGTCTAGATTTCCAATTATCAGAGTAGAAATCACATGCTTCTAACTATGACATGCACTATCTCAAGGCTCATAGACTTTATTCAAATTAGTAAAAAGGACATAGCACGAAGTATCACCAATAAACACAAGCAGAAGTTGTTCAAGAGGATTCAGAGATCCATTTCTTAAAGTGAATTTAAAGTAGATGGTAAATCAGCAATGCAATGGAAACATGACAATCAAGAATGTCCACAATGATAACAAAAGCACCTGGGAACACAAAATGAATAACATTACATGGTCTGGACTACCATATATCTGGAAAAAAAAAACACTAAAGTCCAGCCGATGATAGACTGCCTTGATCCTTTTGATTACTTAATCTAAAAATTAATTCATCTTTCAGCAAATAGAAATCAATTCAGAGCTTGCATAAGACAAGCTTGAAGGAATAATTTAAAATCAAGAGACAGCCTATTCTAAAGTCTCCACAAAAATAAGAGATTATTGCCAAGGCCGGTGACACTCTATTCTAAAGTCTCCACAAAAATAATTTAGCCCATAGGTTTAAGAAAACAATTAAACAACTTTTACTATCTCATTAGACAGTAAAGATCACATCAGGAATAAAAAAATTCACAATCACAGACAAATGGTACCTCCAATGACTAAATAGCGGAAGAACAACCATCCACTTACGACAGCTTCATTAACCTGAGATAATTACAGGCGGACATATTATAAGAACGATTTTTTGAAACACCTCAGTGAACATGAATGTTGAACTTTTGAGAAAATAAATTCTCCTCTATGGTAGTCTCAGAAAATACAGTATAAGCATGAATCCCACCCCACATTCCCATTGTGCAACTTTAAAGCTGTACAGTGTACACAGTTGTCAATAATTCATATATCATTGTACCTTCCGAGGTTTTGCCTTCATAACATCAGAGTCTTGTTTATTAAATCCAATTGCAGTGGCAGGCAAACCGTCAGTGACCAAATTTACCCAGAGTAATTGGACCTGTGAGGCAATAAGATTGTATGATAATATGGAAAAGTCGCATTTGTCCTCTCAACAAATCATCTAAATGAATTTGTGGGTGAAGATAAGACAGACTAAGATTGGAAACCATAGTGCTAAATAAATTTTCTGCAGATGCAGCAAATTTTACTGCAAACAGAATAAATAACGACAGTTTCAAAAACAGAATGCATTTCATGCACCATAGCACCATAGCAATATACTCACAGGCACAAGAGTGTCAGGAATTCCAAGTAGTGCAGCCACAAAAATGCAAACTACTTCACCAATATTAGATGAGATCATGTATCTGATAAACTGCTTCGTGTTGTTGTAAATAACTCTTCCCTCTGCAACAGCCTGATCAAACACAAGATCTTACTGACATGTAACAAATGTGCTTAAAGAATGTTTAAGGTCACAGAGTACAAAAACAACCTGTCAAGCTCTAAAAGGCAGAATGAAATCCAAAATGAAGATTCAATTCTTACCGCAACAATTGTGGCAAAATTGTCATCCGCCAAAACCATATCAGAAGCACTCTGAAAGATGAAATGCACACCGAAAGAGATCAGACCAAATGGCAAGTATACATGTCATTAGATTACATGAAAGATTTAACTTTGCAACAGAAGTATAAAGCATGCTACTCCAAGCGAGAACTTCGTAAGTTGCAACACTGCATGGACTCTCAGGTTTATCATGATTTAATTAAATATGGAAGAACACAATGACACACGAACTAATTCTGTTATGTAGCTTCCAGGTCTGTGATACTTTCCGGGGTTGCTTTTTCATAGGAGAACTAAATAAGTAGAAGCTAATACACAGTTTATGGGGTTGTGAATAAGTTGAAACTTAAAAGATAAATATTCTAAATCGAGTGAGAAATATGTGTTAGTGTGAAGTGGCTAATGAGTAAGAAGTACAGGCAGAAAGGTTAATGGAGTTAGGGTAAGGTGAAAAGGTAGGGATACTATTAGAAAACAACCCCTTTACCACAGCAGTACTTTACTAGAGTTAAAAAGTTAATGAATTATCACCTTTGCTACTGCAGTGCCTGATCCCATGGCAATCCCGATGTCTGCCTTCTTTAGTGCAGGTGCATCATTGACTCCATCTCCAGTCATTGCTACCTTGAGAAATAGATGAAATGGGCTAAGCAAGTAACTACAGGCTTGATTTAACAATCAAATCAAAGATAAACTCTGCATGCATGCTGAGTGAAGAGAACCAATGTTGTTAAGTAAACCCAATTGAAGTCTCGCCACTATAAGGTTCATCCTAAGTTACCCACTTAAAGTCTCACCGCTATAAGGGACCTAACCCCCAAGTGCCAATCTTTCATACCCCATGCTTGTTGAAGAAATTATTGCAACTATAACACAAAGAAGTTCTGTGTGGCTAGTTTCTCAAAGAAGTAATGATTTTGATTCTCTGAATTTGCGTGTTTAGAGAATCAAAATCTTAATGATCCAAATACCCTGAAGCAATGTCTAATAATATCCGTGGTCCATCCCAGTCAGACCTCTTAAGCCAAATCATTTATAATTACTGATGACACCAAAATGGTTCCACAGATAGTGACCATTATGATTATACAGAATGCAAAATGGAAAAAAGGTTACCACTTCATTTTGATACTGTAATGCTTCAACAAGCATCCTCTTGTGAGATGGTTCAACCCTAGCATCAAGACATTCAAGGATGTATCAGAATGGATATAATAATAGCAGCAGCAGCAGCAGCAGCAGCAGCAGCAGCAGCAGCAGCAGCAG
>JAYMSR010000814.1:0-12123 GCA_036897825.1 Plantago rigida | reverse complement strand
TCTTACGTTCCAGCGTGCTTCTCTTGTTGCCTTGCAGGTTGTTGGTGCCCCCAATTCCAAACCCTAATCTTGATTATAGATTTCTGAACGTCTACAGTAATATTTACCTTTAAGTAGTAATGCATCTTTATTTTCAAAAACAAACAAACCATTAAATGCCTTATATTGGAATTGCTCTTATGTTTACTTCATCATCAGTGGTTTTATACTTGTTCATAAGGCAGGTACACCTTCTCTTTAGAAATATCGGTAATTATTTTTGCTCATTCATTCCATTTCATATTTATTCACCTATTTCTACTAAATTTGTTACTATATCTCGTACTTTATCCAATTCCCCTTCAAACTTGTGTCCGGTCAATGGAAGTTTGGACGGAGGAATAACTCTTTTACAATCACAAAATTCCATGGAGACGTCTCTAAATAAATTATTTAGAGACGGGCATATTTTTTTAGAAAATCATCGATGTAATTAATCAAAGTCACATTTTTTAGAAAATTATCGATGTAGTCAATCAAAACGTCTGTATTTGTAACAAAATGTCTTTTTTTGTATATATGGAATAAAACATATGTTGAAGCATAGAAATTTTAATTGATAAGATCGATAATTTTATTAAAAAAAATAGTCGGTCTTTACTTTGTTTATTTGCCGGAGAAATGTTTTGGCGGGAGCATAATTATCAGTGGCAACTAAAACATTAGGGTTTTAAAAAGTTGGGGGAGAACAGGAACCATCAAAATTGGCTTAATTCCAGCGAGAGAGAAAAGAATCGGAGCCAAAATGGAGAAGCGAAAGAGAGTTAGAGGCAGTGCAGGTATGGAGGAGAACACAATGGCAATCCTTTCCACCTCCGGTTTCACCAGTTCCAAAATGTCTGATCACCTCAATGACGATCGTAAGCACACTTAGCTTTTGCTATATATTTACCTTCATCATCCTTTACTAATTTTCGTTACTTCTACTTACTTTTTAGTTTAACTGTTACATGGTTATGTATCTCAGGACTTTCCTTTCTCGACGCTGTTCGAACCGGTTGTCTTCTTCCCGATATCGAAAATGCACCGACGCCGTATGTTTTTATCCTGATTTGATTTATTATGTGCTGATTGCTTAACGTTTCTGCTTGATTGTTTTTTTTAAACTCTATTGTCTTGAGTTTTAACAGTAAGATATGTTTAGTTGATGCTATAAAGTGCTAGATTGAAGTGTTATAGTTAGATTTTCGGTAGGAATTCACATTCATTGGGCTGCGAGTAGGATTTAGAAATTCATGCCTGTGTTGTTTTATTTGAAAATCTCTATTGTGAGGTTCTTGTGGTGATAGTTGTTGAGGCTATATTTGGATCCAAAAGGGATTTGTGCTACTGTATAGTGGGTGGAAATTTAGTTCTATATAAGATATGGAATCACGCATTGCAGGTAGTGTGGGACTAAATGAAGATAAAGTTTCATGGGATGCAAAAATTTGTTGAGTTTGCAGGATTTTCCAGCTAGTGTTTGTTGGGGGCGTCAAACACAATGTGCTTCTTGTTTGAATTCGTGAAGTTCTTATATATCAAATTTGATCCTTGAAGTGTATTTACAGAATTCCATGCTTAAAGTGTCTATTTGTCAAATTTGATATACTCATTCATTTAGAGGTGTCCCTATAGGCCTATACAAATACAATCGCATGTTTCCAATTTTGGGATATTTTACACTCATGCACTTTATTCCTTCCATCGTCTACTCTAGCTTAATCTCCTTGTCCAGAACAAATGTGACATTTGGTCTGAGAAGAGGAGGTAGAAGATTATTCATTTTACTAATATGGACCCTTGTTGTGCAATTTTGTGGAACAGAAAAATGTTTGATGCTATATTTCGAATTCTAAGGGATGCAGACTCACTAGATCTGATCATGCAAAGTTATCAGCTGCTCATCGAATTAGATAAGGTACTTCGCATCAACACCGTTTATTGGAATTTGTCTCTCCTGTAGAGCAGCTACGTTTTCTCATAGGAATTTACTCATGATGAATATTTCTCCATACACAGCGGTTTCCTCGACTGTGTCTATGCAAAGAAGAATCGTCGTCATCTTCAAAGGATTCTTCTCAATTAGTTATGTTTGAAGAGGTGATGCAGTTTTCTTTTGTTCGATCAGTCTGCTAGATTTTATAAGTTGTACTTGTTATCTTTGGATAGCTAACTTATATTGCTGCTTGCCAGGACTGGTTACCATTTAATTTTGGGGTGGACAGTTGTCGTGAGGAATCTTCAAAACATACAAGCAGTTCAGTGGACCCCTTGGTTTGTACATGAGGCTACTTCCTTTCATCTCTGCCCTTCCCTCTCACGACATTCTCCTGGTGATTTATCACCATTATGTTGTCACTTGTCAGCATTCTGATTTCTGGCTTCATTTTGCGATTCTCAATTAATGCAGCATTCATTGTCCATTTTCAGGGTTTTCATTCTCTTATTGAAGATGTTGCAAAGTCTAAAAAAGTGGATATAGCGGTGAGATACACCATGTAGTTTTCTGTTTGTTTACTGATAATCTATCGCACGGATGTGCTTTATCATCATTCTGTGCTTTGCCGTTGGTTAATTATCATTTTCCTGATTTACTAAATTGACAATCTTAGGCAGTACAGCTAACTCTGAGCAGTATTGTCTTGACATATAGCTTAATGCTTTTGGTACTTCCGTATACCTTGAAATGATTATGTCCTCCTACTTTCTTACTGTCTTATTGTATGTCCAGTTTTGCTCATTAGCTTTCTAAATGCAAAAGATGCTGGTCAATCTTGTGCCTTTTACTTCTTATAGGCTATATATTTGATTTTTGGTGATGCTTGAATTGGGCAGTAGTGTAGAAACATCTGCCATATGCACACAAGGCCCTCCCCCCCCCAATCCACATGAAAGAACGTCTGCACTCTGCAATAACACCTGTGACATGCTTCTTCGACATCACCAACCAATTGACAAGTTGTATTATACTTTTCTGTGTTTTGAAATATTCAGGTCCTGAAAAACTTGTTACTGCTTCAATATCTCTTATCTGTTCTTGAAGGAGACTTTTTGCCCCGTAGTTCTGCATTTCGAGGTATATATCATTATTTAAATTGATTTATCATCGAATACCTTTACTGTAGCAGTCGTGTTCTTGCAAAAAATATGAACCGGACACTATTGAAGGAATCACATCTGAACATACTGCTGGTATGCCAATTTTCAAAAAAAATTATGATCAAATGATAATTTCATTCATCTTCTTGGTCACTTTTCTCCAGGAGGCATTCTTTATGTATGCCTTTTGACTTATCTCGAAGAGTCATTTTTCAGGGTTCGAGAAAGATAATGTACAAAGCATTTATAAAAGACAGTTTATCTATCATGTGTACCATGCACCGATCAATTCTATTCTCAAAAGAAACAAAAGATCCTGCAAGTTCTTCAGAAGAGATCTCACTCGAGAATGATATTGCTGTGCTTTTAGCTCTACCTCAATGGAAAAGGTCTAGTTGCACTATACTGAAGAACCTTTTTGTCATGGTAAATGCATTAGCTTTTTTTTCCAAGGATACCTTGAAATGATTTTTCTTTGATAACCGCTTTGTGCGTCTTCTAGATCATGGAGCTAGATTCATCACGGCGGTTGGCTGATGAGCAAGGTCTAACCACCAGGGCAGATGGAGTAAGGTACTCTTTTGCCAAAACCCACACTTTTCAAAATTATTTTAGTTGAAGGAGAAGTTTATGCCTGCTGCTTGCATGGTGCAGGTCTCAGGTGAAGGAAATCATTATAGATGAACTCATTTACAACAATGATATCCTGCTATCCTTTTTTCAGGTTCCCTCTCTTTATCACTTGCAGACCTAAACACGCGCACACACAATAGTATAAACTGTGAATGCATATGCAGTGTTTGTGTGCACACACATGCATATGAAGTACACTAACGTACAGTCGTCTCAGAAAGATAGTCTATTTGTTAAATAAATATAGCTTGAACTAGTTTCTTATAGGGAATCAACTACTGAAATGCACATCTAATAAATTGGTTGGTACTCTAGGCTCATGAATGGTTGGTCGGAAGTATTAGAGGCTCTTGTTCTTTTCTTTCTTTCTTTTTTTTATTTATTTTAATTCAAATTTTGTCCTTTGGAAACTTGAGTATTGGAATTTTTGGGACAGCAGTATGGGATAAGGTTCATTGGTCACTTGTCTTCTTTGTTGTTAATATATTCTCGCATTTATGTTTAAACCAATGGAGCATTACATTTTCTGCTTAATCTTCTGTTCTGTAATACTCGTATCATCTCCAATTTGTTTGCAGGTCTTTGATGAACCAAAGTGGACGCTCGATATCATTGTACAATTTTTCCAGAAGTATATTCCAAAGGCATGTTTTCTCAATTGATATGATCTGCCTATGCCCAAAGTATTACTGTTCAGGGTATCCATGTATTACTGTCTAATTTGTAATATTATCAGATAATATTAAACGTGTGAGAGGTTGTCACCTTCTGCCACCATTACCAATTAGTTTTCAGTTTTATAATAAGTTCAGGGCAAGATTTTAATTTTAGGAAAATTACACTTTCACATCTAAAGTATGCAGCGTTTTGCATATTCATATCTATATTGACAAAACTTGCACTTTCCTACCCAAAGCATGCACTTCATATCTCAAGTATCAAAATTTACACTTATCTATCTAAACTATTCATTTACTTACAGTTTTCTTCCAATATTTTGCACTATGTACATATAAATGTTATCCCTTTTGGAAATTCATAATTTTATTATATACTCCCACTGTCCCGGTGGAACTTCCCTCGGGTCCGAGCACAAGTGTAAAGAGAAGAGTGAACAAAAGTAGGAGAGATGATGGAAAGAGAGTGAATAAAGTATGAAGGATAGTGAATAAAGTAGGAGATTAGTGAATAAAGTAAGAGGGAAATTTCTATTTAAGAGAGGGAAAGTTGAAATGCAGACGTTCCAAGAAGTTGAACTCGTGACGTGGGAGTATAATATACCCCCAAACTTTACCCAAATATCAATTCACAGCTAATTAAGCTTTTATGAAAAAAATACTCCTAATTTTAACAGAGTAATTGTAAATTCAGTTAGGATAAGAAGTTTGAATCAACGATATTTTCTCTGACAGTCCTAAATTCATTTTTTTTGTTTATAGTTGCGGTTTATAATGTTATCTAAACCCTAGAACACCTACTTCTGAACGAATTTATGAGTGGATTTATACATGAGAGAAATAAATTACTAGTTTGATATTTAAGTGTTGGAAGTCCCTGCTACACGATTTATAAGCAGCTGATCAACTTCAAGTGTGAGCCCACTTGGAATTGTATTAGAAAATTCGTTGGCCTGTGAGGGGTAGGCGGCTTTTATCTACATTTTCTCCTTGCTCTTTTCCTAGGAAGTTGCAATTTGAAATAGTTTGCTTTCTTCTCATTAAAAGTTGTTACCTACTTACCTTCTTTGGAGGTGTATACAGAACTGTTATCTGGCTTGGTTATAAGTTAACTGCATCTACGGGTACCAAATTCACGATTATCTGATATATCCACTGAGACAAACATACTATATGATCACTGCAGTCTTCTGTTAAAACTAGAAGGTCAGTGGGCACTGTCAATGCTGAAAACTTTGAGGGTCTTTTGAAGTATTTGTCCAATAGCACCAGCACCAAAAGTATCATAAAAAAGATAAGCACGGAGGTGGTTCAGTGTCTATTGGCATTTGCTTTCAAGTTGAGTACTGATCTTCTCTTATTTGGAAAGACTAATTTCTTAATCAAGAATTATGCAAGTGATGACCACTGCTATGTTATGATCTGATTGAGGTCATGAATATGCTAGGCTTATTTGGCCCAATCACATACCGAGTCTGAAGGCTTCTCTGACCCAATGGAAGATGACACAAGTGGTGCAACCATTGAACTCTGCAGAAATGTAGTATCCGTTTTTACTTGTCTAAGACAGGCAGATCGGTAAGGTTAACTTATCTAGTCATTGTTTTTTAAGTTACACTTTTTCTTACTAAAGCTTATAGGTTTTCATGCTTAATAGATAATGGCATCTAACATCTTCTAAAATGATGTATGTGAGTTCTAGCCTTCTAGGCGAGAGCCTCAGATATCGAGAGAATTCTGTGTTTTCTCGAAATGCATTCTGTCATATAACAGAACATACGATAAAGACTACTGAATACATTGTGCAACTTGTTCTTAAGATCTGTCCTTGCATGAGCAAAAAAGTGCAGGTTGGTATGTGTCTGACTCAATGCAACACTGAACCGACCTGTATTACCTTCATCCTTTAGAAAGATTAAAAGCATGTTTCTTGCGACACAAATTTTTGGTACACATGGGCCTGCTTTTTACATGATTCACACATTGATGCACTAGAGGCATACTAGAGAAGTATCAGAAGTTTGTGATTTTGACTTATTTCATATGTTTGAAGTGAGAAGACTAGCGTAACGGATACATACGCCAATTGAATTGAACATGGTAGACTGGCAGTAAGTAATAATAGGGTCTACAGTTTCTTCTTTATCCAGGTCGAAGAGTTGATTCATAGTTCACATAAATATGGTCTACATTATTGGTACAATATTTTCCTAGAAAGATTTAATGCTGGCTCATACTTGAATAAACTAATTTTTCTGTATCAACACATTGCAGGGAAATGGAACTCCTGAGCCTCAGCAAAGAAGCGCTGCGACCATCCTGGCAATGCCATAGGGCTCTAATGTTATTAAAGATCAAATGCTAAATTCTGTGTCCAATGTTGATGGATTGATGCTAGAAGTGATAGATTAGGTCTCTAGGTGGAATGTGCTCGTAAACTTTTCATGCACTGTCATAACTTATACGAGGACACTCTACTGACGATCCCCGGTTTGTTTTGCTAGTATTTATCAGAATCTATTCGTACTCGTATATTAAGAAAAGCTTCCATGCTACTTATTTGGGTCATATAAAGATCGGATTGAAACTCCGTGGAGAATTCCTGGATGGTTGACACTTGACATTAGCAAGATTAGGATCACGGACTCAGTCGGACAGTAGACCTGTTGAACATTTTCTATTCTATGGTTACAATGGTTTGTTGATTTCAGCAACACAATGACATAGTAATCATAAAAGGGGTCTTTTTTTTCAACGTTCACCAACCAATGATGCAACCAATTTAATAGTCCTGGATTCATCTTTAACTAACTCGTTCTAGTATACGATTTAGCTAGCTCACCTTGATTCATATAAGAGACAGTAACTCCTACTCTCCTAGTGTAAGTAATCTCCCCTTCGGATTTTGCAACCAAAAATGTCATCTCGTGATCTACCTCATATTTTTACTCTATATTTTCTAATGATCTCAACCATTTCCATAGTAGAATCTCGGCAGTTCAATTATTCGATTACAGCGGCTTTTGTTTTCGGGGACTCCACAGTCGACCCTGGCAACAATAATCTCTTGAAAACTCCTATAAAATGCAATTATCCACCATATGGTATGGATTTCAAGAACCAAGTTCCTACTGGAAGATTCACAGATGGAAAACTGCTTACTGATATTATTGGCAAGTTCTTGTTATGCTTAATTTCCATTTCTTCAAATATTTCTCTTCACAAAGTTTCTCAATCATCGGCCCTTAATGCATGTCTTTTCAAAGCTAAAACTAGACGATCTCTCATAGTAAGTTTTTGCGAAGGAACTTGGACTTTCTAGAAAATCAACAGATTTTAGATTTCAATACGATATTGTACAATAATTCTTTGAATGCAGCTTTCCATATGTTATTTTTACATTATTAGCTTCAGTTAGCGAGTGAATCTCTTTTTATTGAACTTGATTTTGTCCAAGATCAGCTTCATATGTGGGTATCAAAGAATTTATGCCACCCTATTTGGACTACACCCTTAGCCTCGAGGAACTAATGACCGGAGTTTCTTTTGCTTCCGGCGGCTCTGGATTCGACCCGCTTACAGCCCAACTAACTGTGAGTTGTTTCCCTCTTTTTTCTTCTTCATGCAATTTGTACTTCCTCACATCCCGAAAATAACTTTCCATTTTACCATTTTTTATGTATCAACCAAACTTTTCTTTTCGTTTTTTTTTCAACAACTTGCTAACATTTATTTAATTTATCATACTTCCAACTTTAAAAATCAAGTTAGAGACTCATTAACAATGTTATATCTACTACTTATATTCTCCAAACGAGAATCTATTCGCGGAACATTTATGATTGTTAACCAAATAAGTTATTTTGTAATATGAAAAACATCAATTTTGAGCTTAGACGTTTTAAATAATAACATCAATGATTACATTGATATATAGATTCGTCTCTAGGTAAATTATGTAGAAATCGTCTATCAGACCTAGGTTCATATTATTAATTGAAACGTCTATATTCTCGGTGATTTTTCATATTAGAAAAGAACAAAGAAATTGACATTTTATTTAATATTATAAACTAGTATTTTATTAATAAGATAAACATGTCTTTAATAACATCAATATTTTTCAGTAAACTTTTACACGTCACAAAGTTACTTCCTATATACTATTGGCAGGGAGTGATTACTATGGAGCGGTAATTGGATTACTTCAGGGAGTACAAAGCAAAACTTGAATCTTCCATCGGAACGGAAAGAACAAAAAAACTTGTAGAAAAAGCGGCATTTGTCATCTGTGCCGGTACTGTCGATATTGTTATCAACTATTACGGCGCTCCATTTAGACGAAAAACCTACAATATCACCACCTACACAAACTTCCTCTTGCAAAATGCACAACGTTTTATACAGGTACGTAACCTACTCATTAATACTAGCATTTATTATATATTTGTTCATTTATTTTTCAACTCTACAACAAATTAATCATAAATCATGATACCACAAAGAGTTTGCGAGAGGAAGGAGCTCGACTGATCGGAATAACCGGACTTCCCCCGCTTGGTTGTTTGCCCTTGGTCATAACCTTCAACTCCACAGGCGAAGAGTTTCTAACTCGATCTTGCAGGGACTCTTTTTCTTCAATTGCTGTGGATTACAATCACAAGCTGCAAGACATGGTCAACGCTTTCGATTATTCTGCAGACTCCACAATTGTCTATGTCGATGTATACCAGCGTTTGGCAAATATCATACGAAATCCCTCCCAATTTGGTCAGTCACCTTATGAGCTATCGTCAATACATACTTCACCTCTATCACGAGTGAATACTTCAAAAAATTTGGTTGTGAATGATTATGCAGATTTTGATGTGGTGAATCTTGGTTGTTGCGGTACCGGGCTAGTGGAAGTGCCTGTGGTTTGTAACCCCAAATCACCGGTTTGCTCAAATCCGTCAAAATATGTGTTTTTTGATTCAGTTCATCCAACTCAAGCAGCTTACACTCAAATGTTCCAATCCTTACGTCCACTAATTGATGGGTTTCTCAAGAACAATAATGGTTAGCACAAACTGGATCAGAACTGAATTGATCCCTTTCAAATCCACAAACTTCGGGTGCAACTGTTTTCATTCAGTTTTGATCCACTTGTTCTTGACTCCACACTTACCCTAGATAGTCAAGTATGGATCAATGTTGAAGCCATTACAAGTTTACTCTTTGTTCGAAACTCCTTGAACGTTAACTTGTTTCTTTTAATGAATCTAGCAAGTTGGTGGCCGCCTGGCCGGTATACATGAATGAGTTGGTGTAACCATGAAAGTCAGGATCTTAACACAAATTGCTAATTTGAAAAGGTGGCAATTCATCCCTACCGGCTACCACCCTTTTAAGTGATTACTAGGTCAACTCTGAACTCACAGTCTCACACAATATTTTTTCAAAGCATGCAAACTGAACAAACAATACCTAACACATCATTCTCAAACCCAGATGCATAAATTAGACATTCAATCCGAGTAAAATTCAAATATAAGAGAATAATACTCATCTCTTTCAGATAACTAGCATCACAATATACTACACATATGGCACCGGACTTAGATGTCACATGACAAAAGAATTACTCCCACCCGTATGTATATGTTCCTTCTTCTTAGTCCCTATGTGGCATGTATAGGTTCGTCAACCAGAATTGCACACACTGCCCTTTTGCATTTGACAATGCAGATCATAAGGAAAAGCAATTTATCATATATAAAAAAATGTGCAGTAATTTCTTCAATTGAATCGTAGAAGTTGTGTTTTTCCAGACCTATTTGGTCCATAGCAGAGAGCTACTTTAGCGTATTCTAATGGAGTAGAACCAGGATAGACCTTCTCAGACAAGAATATTGGCTGGTTCTAAGCTCATTTAGATGGCTGCCTCGAGTCAAGTTGCATTGTCAATGGACCATCGTTCACCAAGCTAACCTTCAGTGATCAAGGATTTCAGGAAAAAAAACAAACTCATAAGCCAGAATCATGTGCCAGTGGTACTTGGCAAAAAAAGTTCAGGATATGTAAGGAAAGACTCAATCGGAAAACAAATCTCACTTTCATCATTGCTCCAAATATGCCATCTGCATAATATACAAGAAGAGTCTGTTATTCAATTCTATTTGAATATATAGATGCACGACAACTAACTAATATGTGTGGTCTATTTTAACCAACACCAATAAGTTAGTGTTTACATCCTGACAAAACAGGCAGCACCCCATGTCTACTGATATAGTTCATGTTATATTGAATCATATGATAAAAAACACCATTTCCGAAGAATTCACATCGGAAACAGAGGAGTTGAATAAACCACATAATCCTTCAGTTCGGGAGCATGTCAGAACCACTGCGCCTTAATGCAATGGATGAGTTGTTGGTGTGCAGGAACCAAAAACAGCAGATCAAAGCTGAGGAGGAGGATTTTCAAATTGGCTTGGTCTACACACTAGATGATCTAGAATTGTACCCAAATTGAACAATTAGGGTTTACAGCTCAGCGAACTCATCTCCACTAATTCTAGACCCTTCTCAAGTTTATCTGAGTAATTTGTTAGTCCACTTTCTTTTATACCATTCCACGTAAAATGCCTGGTGTACTTTCATTTCTTAAAGTACGTAGTAATTGCTTCTCTATAAAAACCATAGCTAGGTTTCTGTTTTGTTCATCACTTCCGCAGCCATAATGAGAAATGCAAAGTTTTCAGTTGGTTTCTTTGTTTTCACAAAAGAAATTTTAGCGCATTAAGCAACATTTGTCTCTTCACTTAATTTAAGTCCAACTTCTGATTCTTCAAAATTCTTAACTAAATTGAGCAAGGGAAACGAGATTATTTTGTTGAAGCAATGAGAGACGACTATCAAAGTACAAAGTTAACAGGAGGTCAGTACATACCCCTACTTGTCTATCCATTTATTTGTATCATCAAACTAGCACTGGCTTAAAATTACTAAATGGAGTAACATTTACGAGAAAGGCTTCATGTTTGGCACCATCAAGAGCAATATAAGACGCAGGGGGAACAATGAGACAAAAACACTTATCACCTTTAACTGCATCAGTCCTGTAAAGCCTTCTGAGATTCATCGACAACGGGAGCATAAAATGGTTTTGCTTTGAGAGGCAGCATTGCCACATGAAAATCGGGTTTGTTGCCTTTTAGCACCCCAAGTAATGTAAACTGACTCACTGCACCGAAAAGAAGCCAATCAATGCCAAAACTATTCAAGAACCATATGATAAGCGCAACAGAACATGGGCTGCTAACCAACATTAAAACAGATTTAAGAGCAAATATAAGCAAGCAGAATTACCTAATAGAACTTCATAAATTTTTTGCATAACCTGTAATATTCATCAATAGCAGAAACAACTCGGCCTTCCACCTGCAGTGAATTAAGTAACAACAAGAATTCTCAAAAAAAAACCTGATTTTTCATTAGAATAGGAAAAGTCAGTTTTTAAGTCTGACACAGTGTAAATCCCTCGGTTGTTAAACCAGACACAATGTAAATCCCTCGGTTGTTAAAACCCAGACACAATGTTAAATCTCCAGTTGTCCAAATCCCAGCCACAATCTTAAATTCTCAGACACAATACACATACACAATATTAAAACCACTCCAGTTCTTAAAACCCAAATAAGTAGACCCC